>JAQGCM010002254.1:0-11747 GCA_034699705.1 Hymenaphorura dentifera
CACACACATTTACAAACCCAAAGAAGTTGAGTCAGCTAGTAGTGCAGAGATTCTGAATCTAAAACACCGTTACAACACAAAGCAAATCACAGCTTTGTATGTCACATTACAGTTGGAATTAATACAGAATTTATAGGTCTCAATTCTAGGCCAAAAACAACTTATACTGAACAATTTAAAGGCAAGCCAAAACCAAAAATAGTTGCAAAATTGCTAAAAGCACTAATTTCAAAAGAGCAACAAGAACATCAAACAGTACCAACCAAGTAAGACGATGGGCTCGTCAACTTCAACGAGCGGCAAATTGCCCTGTTCCGCTGCTGCGCGTCCGCCTCCACCGCCAACAGGGGGGTGAGGTTCTCTGGGACTCTCAGTTGCAGTCTCAGGTGTAATGCAATGTGGCGGAGATGGTCCAGGAATTGTAACCCGCCTCTTGGATCTGATATTCTTTGGTCTCATTCTTTTCACGATGACAGTTCGCACCGGAACGCTGATTTCTCTTTCGCTCGACAACAGTAATTGGAATAGATAAGGAGACAATTTAGTGACGAGACTGAGGTCAAATGCCATCAGAGCGTATATAATTTCAGCCAGGCCGGATGCTACCAATTCCACGCGCTGCATTCCTGGTATACAAGAAACAAATTAATTTTTCTTAAAATGCGTCTTAGGATGAAAGTCAAAGACTTACCAGGGCGGTCCAACGAAACAACAAACGGATTTTTCGGTTTGAGTAGAACTAATTTTCGGAACACACTGCAAAGAGTTCCAACCATTCGAGTCACATCCATTGGACCAACTATATAAAAAATAAAAATATTAGAATTTAAATAATTCATGTCTTCAAAGCTTCAGCAAATTTACATCCAATGTCGTCAAAGTCATGATTAACAATGTGCTGAGGGCGAATTATTGCGATATTTTTGATGCAATGAACCACGTGATGAAATAACTCTGGGTCAATGTCCTGTTCTAATTTTTCATTAAGTGTCAAGGCTTGAGTGATACTTCTCAGAAATACTGCGTGATCCTGGAAAAATAATCATAAAAGCTGTCAGGGCCAAAACTCCCACCAGTTTCAGAGGTTAGATATTTTCCTACTCTGTGTTCATGATAAGCTCCTTTGTTGGCCAGAGCCGTACACATGAGCGTTCGGCAGGATTGACTGAAAGATGGATAATTCTCCAAATAAATCTCTGTCACAACGTTTAGAATTTCATCAACGTCATCCGGGTTGAGAGGGCAGATTGTTAGAGCTAATTCACAGAGGTCCAAAGAACTCGTCACGATCCTACACAAAATTAGTTACATTAAAACCGGAACCAAAACCAAAGCTAAACTATAGGGGATTTATTGAAGTCCTTACTTCTCAACAAGCATATCTGCGCTGCCCTTCTCACCATGGGTAGAACTTGAAGCAACCGAAGCTAGAGTAGCCTGAGCTTGTGCAACTTCATCAGTGTCGTCCGGCCATCCAAATATTTCCTTAGTTTTCCCGTAGCTAAATGTAGAAAAGGTATTCCGTTAAAATCATCCCAGAGAGGACCGAAAAGAAAGCATACTTAATTGAGAATATATACGACTATATTTCTTACATTTTAACGGAGTCAACAATTGTAACTGTGGCAGGATCGTTTGATGGCCCAAAAGCAATGCACAATTTCTGATCCGATTGAATACTCTCTTCTCTAGTTAGGGGAATGTCGTACCAGCGTGGCCGGCTCAAAGTTGTGGGAATCATTCTTCCAAATATCTGCAGCAAATGCAAATTAGGTACTTAATCGCTGTCCAAAAACTTAGAAATAATTTGACGATAATAGATGGTTACCTGAATGAAGGTTGGGACACGGTTGACTTCCTGAGTACCAAGAAGTACCCTGATTCCCGTAATAACATTGGAACTTTCGTTGTTGGTGACCTCAAGATTAAACCCTGTAGTCTTGGTTGATACTATGTACATGCCTGCAAAAGAAACATTGAATTAATCATAAAATTAAAAATGAAATAAATCGTGAAGAAACCGATCGCGATATGATACCTGTGTTATTTAGCCTAGATTTGAGTTGGGCTGAATTGTAAATCTGTAGCAAGTCGCTCCCGCCAAAGTCAACGTCATTCAAACCTTGACAGTGCTCAAAGAAGTCAACCGGAAACACGACCTGACCACCAGGGATTTTTGTATGCTTTGACATTCGTCTATTGATTCCCATTATTCTGTTCGTCGCCTTTGCATTCATATTGACGAGTCTACCGCCCTCCCCATCAATGTGTGGACGTAGTCGCGAGTTCAACCAAAACTCTGTTCCGTCTGTTGTGTCACAAACGCGCAGACTTCCATCATCGCTCAAAATCAACAGCGAAGTTCTCATTTTCCCAGTCGGTGATCCAATATGTCGAATCGCAATGAAATCAATCGGTTTTACTTTTCCTGTACTCCGCACTTCTTGAATCTCTGACCCATTCTCTGTCAAGAGAAGTACGTATGGGTTGGAATTGGATCCAATGGCAAATACGAGTCCAGGATGCCCAGGAACCTCAGTCCATTGAGCAAGACCCAGATTGCTCGGTTTTCCACTAGATTTCGGTGTGATTAACACAGCCTTCGTGAGTGGTGAAGAGGAATTCAAATTCTCCAGAGTACCAACGTAGCTCTTTCCGTTAGGGTAGGTGTAGAATAAGAGTTTCAATGTATGAGAATAATACAAGGAAACACCCTTCATATCACTCGCTGGTGTGTTGGAATTTGACTCATTTCCGGACACTGTGTGAATTTCACTGTCGTCATAGTTGAGGTCGTTCGTAATGTAGTAGGGTCCGTTCACGGTGCTTGTACTTTCATCTAGTTTCTCCGAATAAATCCGACCATCATTGCACATTATTACGACAAAACGAGAATCCTCCTGAATGAAGTCAAAAAATTAATGAGAGATTAAGTCATACATACAACAGAGATAAGACAAATTCGCACTAATTTAATTCATTCAATGTTTAAATTCACTCACTTGAATAACAAATGCGGCATCTCGAACTTTTCCAGCCGGGACCTGTTTGAAACGACAAATGCGAACATTTTTTAAAATTCAGGTTTAACTCAGATTTCAGAAATGAGCTTAGTTAGGGAATGCAGTAGCAGCCGACACTTACCAAGAAATGGTAGACCGGTGCAGTGGTATCTTTTCCCAAATCAAAAATCTTGACTGAATCTGAAGTCAATATGGCTAACTCTGTTTGTGATCCCAAGATCCAAACTGGTTTTATAATATGATTTTGACTCTCAAGTTGAGTTGTGACGACAAGCGGGGTTGATACCGTTCCGCCAGTCCCAATTACAAGAACTTGACAATCTTTGAGTCCGCAGACGGCAAGCACGTCGTCTCTAATAGGATTTGTAGCCATTGTCAGAGCAGTGAAAGGTAGGGTGACTGTGGCCAGTCTCGGAAGTGTTAATTTCTTTTTGCTCATTTCAGCTCCGGAGAGAAGCGCAGCCAGTTGGAGAATTGTCAGTTTTCCTTTTTCTTGACTGACGGCCAAATAGTGTCGTCTTGTCGTTGATGAAGACATTGCCGCAATCGTAGTTCTGCGAATTACTTGTGAAGTTATTAGCTGACGAATTAGAGCGCCTTGGTCACCGTTGTACTGCATTTTTATGTTCTCAAAAGCTCCTTCCTGAGAACCAAGTGTAGCCACCTGTTTCAAAGTTACGAAGGAATTTAGTAGATGTTACGAACAAAATCGTGCATTTCATGTTTTAAGTTCATTCTTTTTCTTACCATAAGATTCTCACTCGAAGTAAACTGCAAACCCTGGCCATTTCGAAGTCGCTGGAGGGCATCCCGAATTCTTAGAAATGCTCCAACCGGTGTTTTTTGACCAGCCAGTTGTATGACAATTTTCCTCAATTTCTTGATTGTTTGGAGAGGTAGTTTGGTACTGAACGCTCGGAAGGCATCCATCAATTCATCTCGATTGTGGTGAAAAAGTTCAATATTTGCTTTGGTAGGGCTCGACTCAGATTTCGTATCGCCAACATCAGTTTTGGTTTTTGTTTCAACAACCGTTGCGAGGGCAGGAGAAGAAGACCGTCTCACGGCGGCCGCTTCGTCATTTCCGTTCTCCGGTGCAAAGAATTGATTCCCCGATGCGACAGTGAACAAATCACTCCCAGACGGAACTACCTCGCTTTTGGCTGGCGGTGGGCGTAATGTCATTGACTGGTGAAATAAAGTTATCAGAATTTATTGTACAAAATTGTGTATCTGTGTACACTAAATTGAATTTAAGTAAGTTTTCATTTCAGATAACTTACAATGCATGAGCCATCAGTCTTCGCTCCGCAGTCACAGAAAAAGGACCCTAATTTGGCATAAGTAACATCATGTCCCTTGTGACAGACCCTGGCACATATTGAACATACTCCTACACCATCAACCATTCCGCAAGTATGGCAGTGGTACCAATGCTGTGACATAAATTCCCTCCTCGTGACCGTGTAGGTACACAGCTTCGTGTTCAACCCCTCATCATCCTTCAAAAAATGAAGTCGTAGATTTAAAATTAAGTTGTACGTTAGTTTTCTAAACTGCAGTGCACTTACGGAATCTTCACCGCCGGTATCGTCGTCATCCCCTTGATCGTCGCCCAGCTCAGACTCGCAGAGATCAAAGTTTTCTTCCACTTCGTTTGGTGGACTCACATTACCTGCTCCACTCGCAGGTGTCGATTCTCTATCCAAAAGTCTATGTCCGGGTGCGTTCGGATTTAAATTATTCCCAAACGACTGAAGTCCTTTCCCCACATCGAGCATATAGTCTAGAATTGTCAGGATAGAGTTTAGCGTTGCCATACTCGAATCTCTAGTTTTCTTCTTTTCCTTGGCATCACTTGTGCTGGGACTGGGACCGCTCAGGACCGACGGAGCTTCTGTGGGCATGAATGATAAATTCTCTTGTCAAAGATTCAATAAAAATTCGGGTAGAACTTAGAACATAGCACGAGCTTGCATGAGTTTGTCTCACCTTGAATAGCACGACTAAGTGAAGAATCCATGTCTCCCACAAAGTCCTTGAACCATTCTGTTGGTAATTGAGAATCCACCATTCAACAATGAAATTAGTTTAATTATTTTCAAATTATTGTAAGACCGCGTACCTGTCATTTGTCTGAATAATTTCCCATGACCATTGCTCCCCTCAGTCGCCCCGATACAACAAATCGTAGCCATTTCAATTAAAACCTTCAACACATGATGAAATGCTACCGGACGATCTTCATTTTCAGTTTTGACCAATATATTGATTCTGGTCACATTGATGGATTCTGCCAAGAGGACGGGAACAAATTCGTTGACTCTATCATTACAACCCCCATCCAAAATATCCACTTGAGCCGAAAGTGTGAGCAGGGCATTCAAGAATTGACAACCAGACTCAACCACATCTTCCTTCTGGAAAAGAATCGGAGAGAATACAGCCTTTGGAATTCCTTCTATACCAGGGATTCTTGTGACTACGTCGAGGACCCTTAGAGCCCCTTCTGGTGTTTTGGCTGGAATAGTGAAGAGAAGAGCGAAGAGGTCACAAATCCGTTTCAGTATTCCAGAGCTGCTCGTTGTCAAAATCATTGAAATCTAGATTTCAAGAAAATAAGGTGATTGAATTGAAGTTCATATCAAAATCGTGATCCCACAACGTCATTCTAGCTTACCAAGCTTTTCAGAAATCTTCCATCCTCCGCTACGACAATCACATCATTAAGGACGCCCACAAAATCTTCTTTTCCAAAATTAATCAGACTAACGATGCAGTCCCCAACAAATCCTTCGTCTTTCTCAGCCTGAATTACTGTCCGCAACTCTGGGGTACAAATGACTTCCAAAATATTCTTAGACATAAAGCGCACCAGCCCTCCAGTCAGAGGTGAATCAATTTTTCTCGACACTCCGTAGCTGGGGTCTTGGTAAATAAAGCTGGCAATCATCTCTCCGATGAATTCACAGGTCTTATCAAAGGGCAGGGGATACAAAATTTTCGTAAACTTTTCTTTCAATGCTTTATTCCTGTTTGGTGGATTCTTCAGATTTCCTTTTGAAAACGTTATCCCAGTCCCGATTAATTTTACTACAGATCCAAGCACGTGTTTCATTGAAACCCAAGATTTTCCTGTCGTGCTAGCTTGCACATGTCCGGCTATGATTTCCCTCAAGTAGGATTCTGCGGGGATTAGATCCTTTACATAAGTAGCGGTCACAAGATCTGGGAATCCGGACAAAACCGAGTGCTGCCCTCCAAGCTTGTCAAGAATTGATTTCCAGTCTGCGTCCATGGAGCGATGGATGAGAATGGCCAGGCTGTTTACCAACACAAAATCTGAAGTCAGTGTCACCAGATGGTTGAAAGACTTTGCCTTGGCTTGATCATTCAGCATTTCTCCGCCAACCGATTTTCTCACAGCTAGAAGAGCTGAATTTAGTAGTCCGGTGAGGGATTGAATTAATTCCATCTCAGATTTCTCAGAAATAGTATCCTTGTCCTTGTCCCTGTTTTTGTCTTTATCTTTTACCTCCATGCTTGACATAACTCCAACGTTAACGTTCAAATGAATGATAGCGGCTTCTATCCCGTAAATAAGGGCCCAATTATTCTCTTGCCCAGATGCTGTTAAAGTTTCAGTCCATTTGACCACACTTTGCAATAGTTTAGTTAAGAATCTTGCGTCTGTTGTTGCAAGAATTGTATTGCTCACGAGTTCATCTCCAACTAGCGGCGTCACGTTCTGTTTTGAAAAGATATCCCTCAGCCAAGATGAATAGGCTCGACTCGTGAGACGGGGAAGCCAAACCATCATGTAAAACACAGCAGAATATCGACAGAGGACTGTGTCTTCAGTGACTCGAACCAGAAACTCTGCAGGTGGAGGAAGACTGAAGACAATTCTGGTGAGAAGGTACTCCACGTAATGAACCGTGGCTGTGGAGTTTTCCAATTTGACGCGGAGCTCGAGCAGTATTAAGATTGCCTCGAGGACTAGATCAAAGTCTTTCTTATCCTTGTGGTTTGCATCATTCTTGTTCATCAAGAAATTCATAGCGAGTCCGTCGAGTTTAGGATTTTCTTGGTAGTTAGGTTCCGTACCAAATAAATTGTAAAATTTTGGTATAGGGCCGCTGGCTTGGCTACTGTCATTTCCGTCTCCCTTCGCAGCTTCTGAATTCTCAACGACGAAACAGTCGCAAAACAATCGGGCTGGCGGAAGTGGCTTTGTTTTCGGTGGCCCTGATTCTGAAGAAGCCGTGGCAGTTGATATTGCTTCATTTGCAGCAGCTTTTGCCGTTTTTGACCCACCAGTTGACTTGGCTGCCCCACTCTTCCCGCTTTGGTAACTGCGGGCTGGAGCTGTATGGAGCGCACTTTCTTCGTCAAAAAGATTGTACTGGACTTGACTCACTAAGCGGAGGTCAGGTTCGTAAAGTTGTCTAATCAAGTAGTCAAAGAATAGAAGGAGGCGGGACAAGCTTAATAGTTGGGATTCCTTTTGAATGCTGCCCTGAAGATTTGTGCTCACCTAGAAATAGAACGCACGAATCAGATTTGTTTACAGTGTCAATAATCTTACACAATCAAATCTCAATGAGATCCTCACCCTAATCAATGTATGTGATGTATCAATCATAACAGCCTTTTTCTGCATCAGGCTCAGAGTATGGAATAGAAAAACAAGGGCCTGTGCGTGCTCAACCGGGATGTCTGCATCCGGGGAGCTTTCGGACGAAACGTCTTCAATCCCATCCGCCAAAGTTTGTAGAAATCTCTTCAGAATTTGGACAACTACAGTTTCCTTGTCAGATTTAAGCAGCAACACTTGAAGAAGTACAGCTAAAGAACGCGGGTATAGGTTTAGGGGCCATCGCCCAGTTCCTTGCAAGTCAATGCCAAGTTGTTCAAGGAAACATGTGAGAATGTCAGGAGGTAGAAGTCCTTGAGCAATGATATTTTGAACGAGCTTTCCTATTTCACTGGAGAAGTCTAAGTAAGTCCTGTTCAGTGTGTCATCGAATAGAGTTGAAATAGCTCCAATCTCTGTTGAAGATTTCTCTTGGTCTAGATCTTTCATGACGATGGCAAGCAAACTTATGATTTGTTCGTTGATGCTAGTCTTGACCATACTCTGAACCACTGGATTTCCATTCGAAATTACATGCCTTGTCAGAAAACTCAGAATTGACAACGCGGACTCCATAAACTACAAAATCAAAAACTCAATCAAAATAATCGTCGTCATCCTTAAGGTGTTCACAAAAAAACAATTCAACGTACCACTTGTGGATTGTTCTTGTCGCCCACATATACGTCAAAAATTCCTTCCAAACCTTGGGGTGTTCCAGATTTCTCAGATCCCTTAAGCCCATCCTTGAATTTTCCTTCTGACCCGTCTTCAAGCCCTGTCTCTGGAGGGGACAACACAGACTCAATCCATTTTCCAAGTATGGGCTCATCATCCCCTTCGACTTCATCAATGACTCCATCGTCGTCATCGTCTTCGTCCGGTTCTTCCTCATCTTCTGTGGTCATTAGGTCAGACACAGAGTGGTTTTCGTCTTCGTCTGGATCCCCTTCATTTTCATTTGTTGTGGTTTGATTTGTGGCATCCAAAACCTGAGCATTGGTGCCAGACGTGGTAGACGCACCAGACACAAGTCCCAAATTTTCATAGATTTCGGGGCTAAGATTATTTCCATTGTTGTCTTCCTCAGAAGGGTCAGCAGACTGTGCAAACTTCTGTCGAGAGAATTTGAGGACCTTCAGGCGACAAGCCTTTCGATAGCATAACGTCATAATTTGGGTAAAGAGTTCTATTCCGTTGATTGAATCCATTTTGAAGAACAGTCGAATTCTTTCACTATTCAGCATTAATGTGTCCACCTAAATTAAATACAGGCAACAGTACAAATATTAGATCCGAGAATCAGGTTTAGCTGTAAGCTTATACTCAACCCTGCCTTACCTTAAAATGAGTGATGTTAATGTGTGACAATTTCGGGTTTGCCACCGGTGCAGCCTCAAATATGTTCACTCCGACAAAATTTTCCACGAGCTCCACAGTTAAGGAAGCCATTGCAGTAACAAGTTCATTCCAAACACTCTGAACAGCAATTAAAGACAGCTGAACCTGCCCAGTTTTTTGAGCGCCGGGTTTCCCTTCTGATTTCGACGCTTCAGCTACGGATCCGGTTGAACTCACGCTTTGCATGTAAGAGTGGAGACCATGAGTCAGAATTTTTGAAATCACCAAACTGTAGTTTTGTGAGGTCTGTAAATACGATAGGAAAACTGCTTTCAAAAAATAAGTTCGATTTTTATCTCAATAGTATTAAACCGGCAGTACCCAGTTCGGAAGTCCCATGTCTTCTTTCAAAATGGTTAGTATTCTTTTCTGAGTCCATATCGATTCCGAAACAATGTTTAATCCAAGCAAATAGTCACTGTCAGAAGGCAAAGTAGAAACATTAGCGGTACTAGTTGTGGCTTGAGCCACAGGTGCACCGTAAAAGCTTTGGATGACCACAAATGCAGCATTCAATGCAGAGATGCCGAGTTGAGTTAAATGATGAGCATCTTGTGAAATCATTGGGGAGAAAAGTGGTAGGGATAGAAGGCGGTACACCAAGTTCAATTCTTCGGAAAGAGTTCCCAAGTCACTGTAAATATATCGCACAATACCAAAATTAGTTCTTGGTTCATCTTCCTTCCATCTTCACCGGCACAGGTATTCCTTGCCCACTGGTGTGTGTACCACTTACCAAGTGACCTTGTTAGTGACTCGATTGTAGAAGCTTCGAATAGCGTCACCGTGTAAATTGACTGACTCTGCATGCAGGCCTTTAAGTGTCGGCAGTGCAAGACACCATTCCACAAATTTTTGACTGGCACGAAGCGTCTGGAAAATCTGAAGAACTTTGCTCGCCATAAGTGCCTGGATAAGAATAGATTCGACAATTAGTTGTCAGCCCACAATAATTTTAAAGTTTTTAGAGCTAGGAGCTATCGGCGACTAAATTTTAATTGCCACACAAAACAGCTTACTTTCATCGGTTCCCCGGAAGGGATGCTAAGCACCGGCATAGTGATCTGATCGAAGAGAAGGACGGAGGGATCCAGACGACTTCTTCGGCATTCCTTCCATGTCGGAGTTGTCCCCTCTTTGTCCCAGGTTCCTTCGGAAAATGATATTTGGATTTTGGAATGATGCATTAGATAGAAATAAAAAGACTAAATCTAACTTTCGAAATTCTACTCACTTGGTGCAGTCGCTTTAATTTTTTCTGGTAATTCTTGATTTTTAAGTAGAGCGAGCATCGTGCTCACTTCGTCTTGTGATAAGATCAGTTTACCGCTCGTAAACTCCTATAAAGTTCACATTGATTGAAATTATAAAGTGAACACAGACAGCCTGGCTCGTTTGAAATTGTACTTGTCCTAGTGGGCTTACTTTGATAAGGCTCAAACATGTTTTCGCACTGACAATGGGATGACTAGCCCGTAAAAAGTACGGGAATCTTGCCAATAGTGACTCGCAAAGAACTCCAGCAGCTTGGCTCGCCAAAGGGAAGCTAGATCGCAATACTATTTAGAAAAAAAGAACAGCAATACACAACATTAGTGAAATATTCATCCAATCAGAAAAAAACTGCTGCCTAAAACACTATGTACAACTGCGAGCTTTTGACTTCACTTACACAAGTCATTGTTGGTCGCAACTGTGATTATGTGTGCTGAGAGTATGGTCACAACATCGTAGAATACAGAGTGGGGATGAGATGGTCCAACCGAAGCAAGAAAATCAGTTTTACTAAAAATATAAAAAATGGGATGTTGTAAACATGGTGTACTGCCATTCAGAGACATTCAAACCATACATTTTCATAAAATTTATTTAATTCAAGTCATGCAACTAATGTTAATGTAACATTCCAATGTCGTGCTTTTGAGATGTATTGTTTACCTATCCAAAATCGCTCTCAACAATGTGGGGACCTCAGTCTTGGACAAGGAGCCGACGGAATAAGTTACGAATGGTTTGATGAATGAGCTCCAATCTGACGGGGTTGCACGACCCCCCGAAGCCGCTGCCATGTCCTCAACCAGGTCCAACAATTCCGTTGAAATAATTCTTATGCTTTACGACAACGACACCTCCAACTGACTATCAAAAAGTAAGCAAAGCTTATTTTTGTTTTGCAGAATGCATTGTTACGTTATTTAAATGACAAAAGGATAGACATGATATAACAATCGGTCGGAGCACCTACCTTTTAATTGTTAAAAATCAAATCAAAACCTCGGTTCCTTCTTTGCTGTCAAATATCTAGTATCACCGCACCTTGCGTGACACCGTCCAGTCAGCCCAGCCAGTAATTCGTAATTTTCGAACAAATTCGAAATTCGATAGTCACAAACAACAAATCACAATTTCGTTGAGTTTGAGGTTGTCGAAAATTAAACGTACGTGACTACGTAATTTGAGTTGAGGAACGACACCAAAATGATTTGCAGTTCTCTCCTCGGCGTTTGTGTGGTTTGTGTGGGTTTTTGTGTGTCGTGATCGTACAGTCTTTGAACTTTTTGGAATGAATCAGATTCAGATGCAGATGCAGAAGTGCAGCTGAAGATCACTGAATTTGCTCACCCATGCACACTGCACAAGCACATTTTCAGTTTTGGAGACACTTTGCGCGAGATCTAGTGGCCAGG
>JAQGCM010002255.1:0-11744 GCA_034699705.1 Hymenaphorura dentifera
TTAATGGATATGGCTATGTCGGAATTGAGGGAATCAAGCAAAAAAAGTCATCTTAAGCACTCGCAAATCCTAAATGAAGAACAGGAAATCATTATTGATGTGCAACATTGAATTTACCACAACACCGGAGTACAGCCGCTTTAACTTTCAGATATCGTCCTGCCAGTGCAGTAGTCAAGGTACATTGCAACAATTCGCAATTCACTTTATCAAGATTGCAACAGAATATTTGGGGAGTAAAATTCCTTCTCAGTACGAACTGATCTTGGGCCTGAACTCTGACGATGCAAATCATCAGACTTTGTATAGATCGAAAGTTTTACTTCTATTCGTTTTACAAAACTCATTTCCAGATGTCAAATGAAATTCCAAAATTTTGGTTTAGGAAATTATGCCTGATTGAATTTTATTTAGCCTTGAAGTATTGTCAAGCGGTTAAATTGTAATGAAAATATTTCAATCTGCCAATATTTTATTCTTATATATTCGCCTGACGAATTGAAACATGCATGGCAAAGCATAAGGTATGAAAGAACTTGCAAATTTGTAAAACGTTGTGGTACAATTCTAATATTAAAAATGCAGATGTCAACAACGCATAACCTTGTGCACACATTTCAACAGAATTAACACATGAAAAATTTGCAAACGTGGTGGAATTTTAATATGTAACTCTGTAGTCGTATTAATGCAATCAGTTGTCAAAATAACAATGGCAAGATGTGTTTTGTAATGTTCTGTCATTAGATTTCAATCCAGTCTCAAATTCTTTTTAGCTGTTGAGAACTTGACCCTAATGTTAAAGAACTCCAAGTATAAACTGTACCATGTATGGTTGATCGAATCATTTTGGTTCCGCTTCACATGGCATTACTGTATTCCTTCTTCTTCCGCTTGAACGTGCTACGACTACTGCTCAATTTATTTCATCAAGTTTTCAATTCCGAACCTCACACCTTGTCATTTGTCATCTCAAAAATTGTGCTTTATTGAGAGAGAGAGAGCAGAATATTTTGTTATTCTAATAATTCACCAGTTCGGTTACAAGACACGACAAGAGAAAGATTTGTTATCGCAATGGGAGTCAAAGATTTAAATTCGGGATTTCTAGCCAGTAAATTCTGCCCGCTTTCACAACTAAACGGAGCGCATCTTACAGGTTCGATTCGTTAACGAATATCATCTATATCAAATTCAAATCAAACCAAATTAGTTGTGCTTAAAAAGTACTCTGCCCTTAAGATAAGACTTAACCGTAATAATCCACTAAAAGTACAAAACTAACAGAATCGTAGTATTTGCAGCATGCTTGTTCCTTTAGTAAAGATAGACTTGGTTTCAATGCGCATGTATGTAATGTACTCGTTGGGATTTTGTGTACACGCGAAGAGGTCGAAGTCGTACGGAACTAATTGCTTTGATTACACCAATGACATTTAAAACCTCAACAAGAAATGCTTTTGCAAAATGCAAAATGCAGTGCGCAAAATGTGCACATGTAGTAGGGAAGGGATAAACTGTTGCTTATATAGTGCTGGAAAATGCTGAAATAAAAATAGTGCTGCAATGAATTCAATTTTGTACTTTGTATTTGCATATTTGTTGAGCAATTTTGAGGGTTGGGAAAAACTTTGGAATGTTAACCAATTTTGTTGAATCTTTGATGGGGTATTCTAAAGTGCGAAATTCAACTATATTTATTTCAGTACAAAACTCAAGAATGATGCGGACTCCGTGGTTCAAGTGGTGGCATTTGGTTGCTATTATTGTGTCATTTCTTGCCGGCTGGCATATGCAAGGCTATCATCACAATTATTTGAAAGAGGAAGATTTCATTCGTGCAAGAGTTCTTGAGTCAGAGGCAATCTGGAGCAGAGGAGTCGAAGCACGTCACGCTGCTGAAATTGAATCCCCATTATCGGACACAAATCCTTGGCAACATGTAGACTATCGACTTCCTTGGGATTTCTTCTATCCAAATTTTAATTGTCCTCAGATTTTCGAAAGAATCGGGAGAGTTGGAGACGGAGGAAAATGGGTCTGTGGTTTGTCACAAATTAAAAGACGTGCAAACCCTTGTGTCGTGTATTCTTACGGAGTGTCTGGTGACACTTCTTTTGAAGAAGAAATTCTTGCCAGAACAAATTGCACGCTTCATGCTTACGATCATACGGTGAAAGCAAAGCAAGTTAAAGTGACTAAATTGTTTCCATCAAGGGCCACGTTTTCTAAATTAGGACTAGGCACTGACAACAAAGGCTCGCTCAGAACTCTCAAATCACAAATGGATATGCGGGGACACAAATATATTGACATTCTTAAGATTGACGTTGAAGGGGCTGAATTCAATGTTCTTCGCCAAATCTTGAGTGACTTTCAAGATGGTTTACCGTTTGGACAACTTCTCATCGAACTTCATTTAAGGGCTCTCCCTCAAGATGGAATGTTCAAACATTTGAAAAGTTGGTGGGAGGCCCTTGAAAGTGCAGGGCTCAGAGCTTTTCATAACGAACCGAATTTGTTCGTTTTTGGTAATGGAGCCAAGAACCCAAGTTACTATGAAGTGTCATTCTTAAATGTCCGAGTTGATAACTTACTTTTGCATGGGTGACTGACTATTTTTTAGATTAGGCGAAATTGTCGAATATAAATTCAGAATACGATTATTGGCTATTATGATGTACTTAGGAGATTGATAAACGGAAATCTCTGGTGATAACTTTATGTCCAAGCATTAAAAAGAAAAAGTTGCGCAGAATGAAAAATACTGAATTTGCCATTATAAAACGGTTTGACATTGTAGTGTGTTCCTGGCAATTATTTGGCAACATTCATCATCCAGTTAAACCGGTGGAAAATGCATATATGTATCCCTTGGATGTCCAATTAGTTCTTTTAATTAACACGATACAAATTTGAATGAGCCCCGGAGCTGATTGATTGCTGAAAGCTGACCTGCATCTATTTTTCTTTTACACAAAATAATACTTTATTTCAGTCAATTTTTGAAAAATAACAAAAGACGAGGATATGTTAATTCCTATATCTTCGAATGACTCAGAAAATCCAAATCTCCAAGCCATTTCTGGAACCATGACGTCGTGAAGGACAGCCAGGGTAAATCAGGTTGAGCCATTGACTAGCTTAACTAAGTAGGACTCTGCTCCTCCGATTCGATTCTTTACATTTTATAGCATACAATTGAAAATTTTGTATAAGAATAAAAGTTTACTTGCCACAACAAATACGCTAGCAGGCTAGCACCATTTCGCAAGAATTTTGGCTACAAAGATGTGAGTACAGGTTTTTCTTACAAAGCCTGTTTATACACCCTAATTAAATCATAATCTGATTTTCTAGAATTTACATTGTTTAGGAATCTCTTATATATGACAAATTTAAGGCTGAATACCAAATGGTATTTACTATTTACCATTGGTTCACTCTCGTAATCAAAGTGGCAATCTCAACACTAATCTGTGGATTCCACGTTATTGATCATTCCTGAAGCATTTCAAAGTGGAAATTGACAACATCAAGTTAATCAAGTTAATTGATATCATGGCCAACTATTTGGCAGAGTTGGAAACATCAAGACAACTCGAGTAACCCACAATGCCTTGACAACGGTAGCTTATTTATTTTTAACCAATGCTCAGCGTACTGTAAACTGAGCATTGGTTAACAATAAATAAGCTACCGTTGTCAAGGCAGTGTGAAGTAACCCAGATTAGTTGCCATTGGAAATATCACAAATCGACATTGACTATCACGTCATTTTTACGTGCATAATACTAACGGTTAGTAAGCTACCAGTAAGGATATCGCGGGTATATTTAATTGATTCCAATATTAATTGTAACATAATTGCTCAATAAATATTGTCGGCCAAGAATTTCAGTTTAATATCTTTGGCACAATAGTTTTACAAGCGTGGTGTCCGTGTCGTTTCGTCGGACACCATACTTAACACTGCTAAAATCATTTTGACACTATAGTATTTAATATAAAATTATACTTGGTAAAAGCCCTACTA
Organism: Hymenaphorura dentifera; assembly: GCA_034699705.1. Lineage (NCBI taxonomy): Eukaryota > Metazoa > Arthropoda > Collembola > Poduromorpha > Onychiuridae > Hymenaphorura > Hymenaphorura dentifera. Next base: position 4,037 of record JAQGCM010002255.1, read on the forward strand.
ATTCTACAGTAGAATTATCTGTAACTAAACAAAATATCTGCATAATAAATTAGTGAAACAAAAAAAATAATCTATGAAGGTACTTTCCTGGACCCTGCCATTTCATCTCATCACCAGAAATAATGTAAGGACAGCATTAATAAGCATTCAGCCGATTGTGGCTCAGGCCAAACCTGGACCGTCCAGGCTGAACAGCGATTAAAACAACAATTGGCAACTTTGCAAAATAATAGCACCAAATACATACGTAGTCTAAGCTCGTAAAACTGAGTGATTTCCTTTGACGTTTAAAAATGAGAACTCGTAGCAATTTGGAGTTTGTTTCCCTTTTGCCATTGCGAAAATATACAAATTAGGTTCATTGTGGAATGCCCTGAGTCCTGCTGCCTCCAGTCTTTCCCACCAAGCTTTCAAGGACCGGAACAAAGTCTTCTGTGGTAAAGAATTAAGATGAAGCTCTACAATCAACTGACCGAATGGTAATTGATCTGGAAAATCTGACATGATTTGATCCAGAGCTCCAAACTCGGCCCCCTCCACATCAAGTTTAAGAATTTCCATGAAAGTATGGCCCCGACCATCCATTTCAGTTTTGAGAGTTCGAAGTTGGTCTGTATTCTTTGGCCCGATGCCTAATTTTGAAAACGTTGCTCTCTTAGGGTACAAATTCTGAATGTCAACTTTATTCGCAGCGACCGTATGGTCGTAACTATGCAAGGAACAATTTGTCTTCTCTAGAACGTCTTTCTCAAAACTAGTATCACCAGAAATACCGTACGAATACACAACACATGGTTTTTGCTGGCGTCGAATTGTCGAAACACCGCAAACCCATTTCCCTCCGTCTCCAACTCTTCCAAGTCGCTCAATATTATGCGGACAATTATAGTCTGGATAGAAAAAATCCCACAAAATACGAAAATCTTTCATGCCGTACGGAGAGGTCTTGGGAAGTGGAGACTTGAGTTCGGCAGCATGACGATTCTTGACTCCTTGTTTCCAAATTTCTTCGGATTCTTTGAGCCGAGCATCAATCGCCTCTTGCGATTCCATAATTTCATGAATTATGCGGTTTGGGAGAGCCACAAATTCTTCTTGACTCCGTCGACTCTGATGGCTTAAATATGTTACCATAATGATCATCAAGAGCATCGTGACCATCACCCAGAGATGCCCCACCACCACCTTCATGTCTTGGCTGCAATTTGATACAAATACATTAGCAATCTTTTTACCAGGGTTTTGATTGTAATAATTGCAAGTGGTCTATGGTCTAGGCTGCCCGGATTCCAGATTAATTAATTAATTTAATTTACATGAGCTACATGCCGAGTCCGGGAGGTTAGACTAACTAAGTTTCTGAAAAATGGAATACCCAGCTGCCCCGTCTCGTGCATGACCTATTTGTTTGTTTTTACGTGCATGTGCATATGTATCGTGTCTGTATCAAGACTACCACCTCAATTCCTTTTCGCAGTCTTTTTTGCTCTTTTTCTCTTTCGTCTGGTTCTATTTTTGAGTGCCTTGGTTTGCTAACTGTTGTTCGGTTCGAAATCCTAAGTTTCAGGCAATATCAAAGTAAATGCACAACTTACGAACAATCGAACGACGAGATTTTTCATGGGGACTTGCTTAAGAAATCTCTTGCAAATTTAGAGAGCTCTCTGTATCCAGTTAAATCAAATCCTTTCGGCAAATTGATATTTTAAGTTTAAGATTGATAAACATCCGTTCAGTGAAATGTAAAGGAAGCGTTTGAAAATTAAAAGCAAAATTGCAACAATTTTTTTGAATGTACAGACCTGAAGATGTTGGAGTAGAAAGCTGCAAGATCGAACTCGTGTAGCAAGGTGAAATTTACATGCAAAACTTTTTGCTTAAAAGAAGTTGGAATAATTTAATTTAGCTTATCGCAGTATGGGATTTTGGACAAGCCGGTCAATGTGGTTCCATGGAACAAGTTCGATTAGATATGAAAAAGGGTTAGAGATAAAAATACCGGGCACACGCACACTGCGGATCGACCAACATAAATATTACACGTCTCATGTGCAGACTATTCGCAAAAGTCTACACCCGCTGCAGTGTGCAATATATTGCGGAATCGCAAATATCAACGTGTGCTTTATATACACGCATTTCATGTTAATTTCAGCTTGAGTCTGACTCAGACTCAGACTCAGAAGTCAGAGCAGAACTATAATCTATCAATCGTGAAACAAAGTATTCAAGCAGCCACCGAAACAGTCAAGCGATAATTGATATGCTTTCTGCTGACAAATTTGATGAAGCTTTGGCCAACAAAAATATTTATTTCCGAAGCATTTACTAAGAGATTTATTAGTTTTCGTCAAATGACACCAGGCAAGACAATCCAAGAAATTGGCATGTCTTAGGAATTTTCATTTCAATCTGTGAAGTGAGACGGTCAAATATTTCCTCAATCAAAATCGGATGGCTCTGCACATAAGAAAGATTCTACAAATTTGTATTAAACTAATTAAACTAAGCCCTTAAATTACTACACAATCGTTCTCCTGGATTTAGAGCACGTCAGATAATTTCGATTTATCCGACTATCCGAGCATGAAATAATTTAACAATGACACCTGTTCAACTCGGGTTATCAAGTCACTCATATAAGTTTTTGCATTTGGGGAATCTGATTTCGCGAGCTAGCACGGCAATTAAGTTTGTTTTGGGAGCTTTGACGAATTGATTGCTCATAATTGGATTCCCCTTCGCGTAATTAATGACGCGCGTTTTAAATATCCACTCAAACATTATTGTACTACTACATTTTCCAGGTGATCTCAGCCTCACCGTGAACAGGTGAAAATTGATTTGATGGTGTGCAAAGTAAATCCATGCACTTTTACAAATGCTAATGAAATGATTGTTCATACATTGCGCAAGTTGAAACTTTATTATTTGTACTACTTCAAGTTGGTTCGATTTTGCAATTCAGTTTGCCTCTAAATTCTAAAATGACTCAATAAATGAACAAATTTTTCCGCGTCGTCGTCCATCGATATCCCACTCGATACATATCTTTTGTTTTTGAAGCTGCAGGCGTTACATAATAATTCTTATAAAGTTTAATAACAATGGCTACAAAAATTATAAACATTAATTCAAACGTGAATTTCTGCTATGGTATTTGGACTCAACAATACGTCCAATTTTTTCCATAACTTGGACGACAATCTTGAGGACAGGGTGGTGCCAAGAAATCTTTCATGACTCGAATTCCTAATGCTACACGAGTGTATCTATCTCGTCTTTGCTTAGGAAATGGCACGGAGAGAACCTTGTATCTTTTGCAAGTGTAGCTGTCATGTGCCAGAATGTCTTTTGGATATTTTTTGAAAATCAGTCGATCCAGCAATTGCTCATCAGTTTCAAACCTGGTGTCGTTCACTCCTTGCTAATTGAAAATTAAATAGAATAATCAAAATAGCAAAACTTAAGAAAACAGTAAAGTCCAAGTTCGCCAACCTTCCAGAAAGCGCTGTTTATGCGAGAAGTTTCGTTTTCACTCAGCAAATAATTTTTTGCACCCCACATGCCAGCCAAAATAGATCGAGGGTGATGAGTTGGTGAATCCCGAGTCAAATGAAAAATTTTGGAAGATTTTTCCCAATCAGCTACAGCTTCTCTTTCCCTCTCACAAACATAGCTGTCCATATCTCTCGAAACAAATTTGGACACGGTTGGGTCACCAAAAGGCATAAATCGCCACATGCGGTAATTCAATTGCTCTAAATACAAATCAATTCATTGTTGCATTTGATTAGTATACCACCATCTCAACATGTCAATGGATGTAAAATAAATTTACCCAAATGATTTAGATTCGGATGTCTTACATCACACCACATGACGTTGTCCAAGCAAGCGAATGGACAAAACTCTTCATCCAAGTCATGATCCGAATAAATCCTCATAATCCATCCAGGATAGAGTTTCAAAACTTGATCAACGTTGGGTTGAACGCCTTTGCGGAAGACTTCGAATTTGTCACCGTCGTCTCGTAATTTTCCAATGTTTTCGTGCAAGCAGTAGGAAACAACATTTTGTTCAGCACCGTACCAAGTTGCTTCTTCACTGCATCGAGACGTCAAAGATGAACTTTGTGTAGTTAAGCGAGTACAAATTTGATTAGCTTGTTGTCAATAATAAAATTTTACTTGTAATTTAAATGTCCTGCAGATCTTATTTTCACCTTGTAGTAGATTTTTGCCTATGCTTATATTTTGTGCAATTGCATGGTTCCAGCCAAAATCCTTCCGAGTTGAAATCTTTCGACTTTTGTTTGACTTCATCCTCAGTTGGTGCCCACCAATATCTCGCAGCAGCAGCAGGCAATGATGAATTAAAGGAGAAATTTGACCAAAAGTGTTTTGACTTCGAGATGGTAACAGAGACATTCCAAGGTATAATGTAATACGTAAAAGATACACAAGAAACTAGCAATAGAATGCAGGGAGGGCTGATCTTCATAATTGCAATGAAATGAAACAATTAAATTGCCGAATAGACGTGACTGTTATGTAATGGGGGAACGCCAAGAGTTTAGCCCCAAACTGGATAAGAAAGAATTCTTCTCTTTTTCTTTATGTTTCAAAGACGTTAGTGTAAAAATGTGCTGGGTATATTTGTTTTTGATACGGAAGTCCTTATCTATGTATGTCCTAAGCTTGCTTGCTCTTCTTTCGTAATTGCAAGACAAGTGAAACCCATATGCTTGTGTCCAATATCCAGTGGATAAATGGTTAAATGCAATCTTGACGAAACGACTAACGAACAGAACAGAAGGTAGGAATGAACATGCAAATTTGTCATTTAACACAACACAACAATGGAACAAACGAACAATAATAATTCTTACGAACAAGTATTGTTCGTAGCAAATTTCGGTGTTGTTGATGAAACGAAAACATTCAACAACTCGGCCGGGTTGAGCCAGAAAAAGGTCATTTAAACGAACGCTGGGTTTATACTTTTATCCGTACGTTCTGTTTAAATTTCATTTATCGTGCTCTTGCTCCGGTCGTGTTTATACTTTTCGTACTTGTGTCTATTATGCTTAAGCTTATCCTACCCTTGCTGTTCTTTGAAAGTTGACCCAGGTTAACTTTGCACGGCAAAAATGAACACAGTAAGAGCAAAGTAAGTATAAACGGTTTCATGCAAAAGTCAAAATTATGGAAGTTTATTGGTTCAGCACACTCCAACTGTGCTGAACTAATTCGTTTTTCGAGTTTTTACTTTCTGCACTAAAATTGTGCGTAAATGCACGAAAATGAACATAAAATGAACCCTGGATTTTATTTACTTTTATCGAATTTCTTCCACATTGTAAATCTTACTTAGACTGACTTAATAACTTGCAGATATCCCTGCAGATATCCAGTTCTCTCATACAACAATTCAATTGATCACAGAAATCTCACAGTTTACAGAAATTACCGTAAAAATAGCAAAATTACAGAACCTCAAAATATGAATGAACAAAAATAGCTCATACCTGTCGACAAGATCCTAGTTTTTTTCTAAATTAGAACTAGTGACTTTTGAAGAACAGAATTTAGGCGTACAATTACAATGTAACTGCAATTGTTCACTTATAAAACCTATAATTCGTTGCTCGACTACTATTGTGAAAAAGCTTCTGCAGAAGTTTAAATTTTACTATGTACAAGAGTTCTCTGAGAAATTATGTAGCTAAAGAATTGATGGAATTTGATGACCCGATTTCCAACTGAATTTTATGGTAAATTATTACTTTGCAGAAATGTTGTTCTCTAATTGTAAGTTTCCAAGGTTTACCGCTCAGCATGAAATTCCTATTGCCGTGATTTTAATTTGAGTAATATCCGAACTACATCATTGAACAACTCCATCAAAGGTCTCTCATGGAAGAATTACACATTATTTTAGCTTTCTGCTTTTTATTTTTGCATAAAAATATGTTTAAGTAGTTATTTTGTCAAACGATTCAGAATTTACATGATTAATCACAAGTTGAAAAATAAATTTTGTTTTTAGTCTCGAAAAAAATATCTAAGGATATTAATGGACTTGTAATTCCAAAATTTGCAATACATTGTTGACTTTGCGTATCAGTTCATCTTTATATTTCCAAATGGAAGTGTCAAGAACTGAATTCTCTTTAAATTCTTCGATGCATTTTGCCTGAGTAAAACAAGTGGGTTTGTAGTGTTGCATTTGTGCAACGTCTTTATCCACATTATAACTTTTACATCCACCCAAACATGAGCGGGGAAAGTGATTATGAAGGGTAAGGATTTTATCCGTGCTATGAAAACATTTGATGAAATATCCATTTTTTGTGTAATTGTATTTGGTTCGCCGAACATGCTGGAAAGAGTTAAAAAATTGAATATAAATTAAACAGTTATTAAAAAAAATTTAACCAAAAATGCACTTACTTGAAGCATCGTGTACTCCTTAGGAATATCTTCATAATGTGATTCATCTTGATCGGCTGGGTTATGAAAAAAGTACACATTGTGAAATACAAAGGATGAGTGTCCACCTTTCCTGGAATGTTGAGATTTCGACTCCAAGGCAGTTATCAATGCACTCCAGGTAGCATGCTTCTTGGGCATAATGACCTAAGTGAACATTTTGAGAGATATTTTGAATTCAAATCGCAAAGTACATTTTTATAATGAACTAAATTTCATTCAACTTGAAAGCGATCACGATTATTGCGATTTTTGTGATACGACTTCTTGTGGTGTTGACAGTCTCGGATCTTCTAGGCCCATAAGAATATGATTAAAGAGGCAAGATTAAAGGAATGATGCTTAATACGATAGGTTTTAGGGGAGGTACAATGATTGCATGGAATAATGTCAAAAATGGTAAGTTTTCCATATGTACAGTCATAAAGTCGGTTTTAGAATTTTCGCTTCGCACAAAATGTATAAACGAAGGCAAAATTCTGAGATTAAGTTTGGAGATAAGCATTTGATTCTGGATATTCAATGCAGCATTCTAATCCCAAATACCACAAAATTTAAAAAATCGGTTAAAGCGAGTGGTATAAAACACGGAAATAATGGAACCGTAAGTCCGACAAATTCGATTCGGTTTCCACGATTCGGACTCCGAATTGTAATAAGCGGGTAGAGATTAGAGATACATGGAAGTGGAGGACATCTTTATCTAGTGTCTACAAAAATCAGTGCAGGTAACTGCGACCGCAAAGTTGACACAATTTTTTCAAATGCTATATTTTTGGTTACTGGTGCTGGGATTGCATGCTACACAATTCAGAGAGGGGCGTCGGATTGGCTTTCCTCAAATTCAGTAAATTGGAGGAAGAAAAACCTTCAGACTTTGCCTGTGCATTTATACCATTCCCAACAACACAGTGCATTGAATTCCAACGGAATTCAACGGGCAACCTATTTTCCAATTTTCAAATTTTTTAAACCAGCCAGGAAGCAGTAAAATATAAACGTAGTTAAATACCGCCTGAGTCAGAAGTAATGAGCCAACTTTAATTCAATATTGTTGGCGAAAGGGTTTACCGATTTACCTTTGGGTTTTCCCCGGGCCGTTTTCCCCGCTAGTCGAGTCGACTTGCCCTACGTCTGACAGTACTCGTAAGAACACTTAAGTTAGGCAAGGGGCAACAAGGGTTTGAGTTGGATGGGTGTCCTCTTGGGGACGT
>JAQGCM010002256.1:0-11741 GCA_034699705.1 Hymenaphorura dentifera
TTATTATAACTTAAGCATCGGTTGGATGTGCTAAGCGGAATACAATTTAAAGCTTTACATCGAAATTTTGCTTGTTAGCTCCGAATAATTTCAGTCCAACAACGTAAATGTAGGTTTATTTATTTGAATTTATATAAATTTGTTCAAACTCTTTGCAAACTCGTCTCGACAGTTAATAACTTATCTGCATAAAATTGGAAATTTACACACAAAGTCCAAACAAAGTTACGAAACTAAAATGGTATTCGAACTTGAAAAGGAAAACGGTTGAGATGAAGCGAATCTTTTTGCCTTACTATTAGTAATACATAATTAAAAAGTCAATAAAGTCCGCCTACCGAACTCTATTTAGTAATGAAATTTTGTGCACAACCAGAATTTCAGAATTATTCCGCAGATGATTCTAGAAATTGATTTCACAAGGAATTGACACTAGGGTTCAGCGAAATTAGTTCGGCTTTGTACTTTGGATTTTTTGGTTAAATAATCTAGATATCACTTTAGCAGACTAATTTTGACAGTCAATTCCAAAAAGAAGTTGAAGAACATAATATCTCCCTGGCATTGCGAGTAACTAGTAACACAGTTTCAGCACGTTCACATTATTGTGCAATTCGGTCTTATTTGAATGATTTCATTCAATTTCACTTCAATTAGTATCTCTCCGGGAGCGATTCTTTGGTCGAACTCTTGTCATCTTTAAATTCGCCGTTAATTTTCATGTAGTCATCATAGCTGGGAGGTGGTTCTTCTAAAGCAAGTCCACCAACTGGTGATGAAACTTGGTAAGCTGAATGGAATGGAGGTGGTGGTGATACTTCTAAAACCCTCGGCCTTTGAATCCGATTCGATCGGTTGGGGACACCAGAATGGTTCCTTGGCATATTAATTTCATAAACTCCCATAGCGATTGTATCGCCTTCTCGGGAAATCGTAGTGACCCTTAGCGCGCGTTGAGCTGCATTGGAATTAAGTCGGCTGGTTGGATCTAAAACAAATCAGGTCAGGAGGTCAGACACAATACACAACAAACAAGTATTTTATCGAGATACCTCTTACTTACCCAAATAAAATTCCCGTTGCCTTCGTTCAGCTGCAATATGGCGACGATACCCCCGACCTAAGCCTCGACAGCACGCACTGATTATCTGAAAATAGCACACAAACACGAATTAATTTTAGCGAATAATTATTAGAATACTTGCTATAGTTCTACTATCAAGACGAGCACTTACTGCAAAGATCAAAACTATACACAATATTATGATCACGACTTCCGTTGTCGAACCTTCGACTCCCATTTTTCAAGAGAAACTCAGTGGCACGAATGGAAACAATTCCGCAGTATCATTGGTAATTGCAAAATAGGGATGAATTTGAAGTCAATGTCCAATTAGAAATCACTGGCACGCTTTCTTGGTTATTTTGGTTATGGGCTGATGCAATGGGATTTATTGATATAAATGAAATTCTGTAAACTTAGAAAAAATTCTATCTGAAAATATTAAGTTCACTATTGTCAATCGTATTCCCAACTAACTAACTAAAATAACTAACATGAACTTGTGTTGCACTCAATGCACACAGATAGTTAGTTCTGTACGTCATTATGAAATCATTGCACATTACGCGAAAGCGTTTCGGTGTTTCGATCACTTCAAATACTCAAGTTAGGCAGGTATCAAAAGAACATTTGGTATTATTACTACTTGCATGAATTGACGATAAAGTGTCGGACAGATTGGCGTGCTATAGGAGTAAGTCATAATCGAAAAAGATAAAACCGGGGTCGAAGCTGAAACATTTTACTAATGAATAAATTTACGACTACTTTTACATCGTATTGTCGCATTGTCATTAGCATATGATGCTCTACTTACGTCACCAATCTTTTCCATAAATACCAGGTTAAGTTACTAGGCTAGAGTGGAAAATTCTTTAATCAGATCTCTACCTTCACAAAGAAAGCTGCCAAATAGTAAATATAGAATGAATTCTTCAATAAGTTTTAAAAAATTCGACGGTTAATATGTGTGATATTAAAAGGAGTTGCTCAGAATTGTTGAATTTCCTGTGACGGAGTAGATAAATAGCAATATCTAGCACCTCGCTAAATTTGCATAAATCCACAAATATTACAATAGACTTTCCATTTCGATCAGGATTTTCAGTACTACAGTTCACAGGTTAGATGTTAATGCAAGATTGGCAGAATCTAGAAGTTTAATTCCGCTTAATGGTCAAAGGCCATCCTGAACTAATAATAAAACTTGGTTCGCTAAGTTCAACTTGAACTTCAAAATTCAAATCTTATAATTTGGTGCTGATTTTGAATTCCGCAATTAGCACAGACAGGTTATAACCTTGAAGATATCATTGCATCAACCATTGCCGTTAAGGCAATTTCAGGGTCACTACCCTGCCCTGGGTTGCTGGGTTCAACAATTGGCAAGACGATTAGACGATACAAATATAAGGGTTCATGTTCTCCTGTTTACAAGAACGAGTATCTTAAACTAAAAATAAAATTTTAAATATAAATTAATCACTATACATAGAAATAGAAGGTTGTTAGACTGAAGTCGATTAATTCCTAATTCAGAAACTTGAACAGCTTTTCTGTTATTTTTTTATCAGATTTTACAAAATTGCAAAACATATTTTGAAATTAGCTGATCTGTTGATCTACTGAAGAGGAATCGACGAAGAGTAATTTTTCCTTTCAAACATTGCACGTGAAAGTCATGAATACCTGAACACTTGCAAATCCAGGAAAAATGAGAAACGCAGGATAAAATTAGGTTTGATTCTTCCGAATAATACCAGAATTGCTAAAATTATTTTCTAGTTCACACTACTTTTTAATTGAACTAGGAACTTCTTTTGTTTACTAAACGTGTATATTTGAACTTGAGCCAATATATTCTTTTGGATTGGAATTTTGAGTGTCAAGGGTATTACGAAATCATTTACTAGCGTTTCGCAATTTTTGTGAGAATGGCAAATCCGCTTTTGCACACTACTCCATTTCTCCATTACAAAGAATCGGCAACGAGTAACGTAGTAGAATAATTTCTGCCAACTACTGAATTAAATGTACATCCATCCAAATTAGTATTGCAGAAATCTATGGATTCAACGTTAAATGTACTAATAAGTTCAAGGTATTTTACATTCGGATATGTGCAGAAAAAAAATCTAGCAGTATTCATTTCTAAATTTGTATTTACTTTCTTATCTGGAAGGTCGCGAAACCCGTGAGATAAGCTACTAAATCGTCGTAGTGAACTAGTGATTACTAATTTGGCATTAGCAATAAGGCAGAGACACTTTGAATTCTTATCATTCCATTTATCAGATCGGTCTGGCAAGGCAAAGTAGGAAGTAATGATTAGCAGCACTGAAGAAGGTCCAAACCGAGCGCCTCCCAATATTTACGATTGAAATTTTTCCACGACTTCTGACGATTATAGATGATTAGACAACAAGTACTTCAATCAAATATGTTTTTAGAATTTGAAACTGGGTGAATTTTGCATTAATTGCCAATACTTCGTAGAAATTCAAAATATGTTACCCAACGCATATTTAATCATAATTAATAACTTGTTATCACTTTACTCGTATAAAAACATCAATAATATTCTAATTCAAAATTGAGCTTGGTTTGAATCACAGTCACGCTTAGCACATTTATGCACGGCACAATCACTTTGCAACATTGCAACTCACATATGGATTTTGGCCTCGTCAACGGCAAAGTAATTTGTCCCGACGACTTCTTTGGTTGTTTGCAAAGATGATGAATTCACTTTGTCTTCACAAAAGGTTTTTATGTATTCTTCATACGACGGAGGTGGTTGTTCAATGTCGTAATAAACGGTTTTTATACTTGGGCACGGGCACTTTAGGGCTGCTTCAAATTTCGGAGGGTCATCATCGTAACTTTCGTCTGTGAAGAAACCTGATGGATTTGTCAATTTAAAATCAGTTTCCTTTCAATTGGTATCAGGCCATTAACTTGATTGACATGATTCATAATTGTTGACTTTAATTAAAGCTTTAGGAAATCACAAAATTTTTAAGATATTTTATTGTATACCTCTTTGCCGTCTGCACACATACTCTGGAGTTTGACTCCAGTGTGACCCCCGCCGAGAACATAAGTAGGTTTTGACCTAATCAAAAATTAATCATTTTCATTATAATATTGTATTAATGAAATATTCAACTTTATAAAATATTTTGGAGAAAATTACCACGTATTTGACCGTCAATACAAAAACGACGACAGAGTAAATGCCGACTAGGAAGAAAAGTATAATTCGGGCCCATTTCTCTCCCTCGGTCATACTGAACTTGAACATGATGCTAACGAGTATTAAAAATGTGAATTTGTGGTGTGGTTGTATGGAAAAATGAAGTTTAGGATTAACTGAAGCGAGTTCTTTTTCTTGTCTTTGATATTCAGCCACAATTTTTTATTTTAACTGATGATTAGTAGTTTTGACAAAAGTGCACTGAAAACGAAACCGAATATCCTCCTAATATTTCGATAAATTTGTCTTGTGGAACAAAAAATAGAAGTGCTTGGTGGGCTCAGCTTATTCATATGGATAGCCAACAAAGGAAAGTTACAACTGCTAAATAAGTTTCAATTCGTTTAATTTGCACGACAATCCCGACGCACCAGCTGCGAGGCTTGGCTTCTAACTCTTTAGCTTCTTTATTAATAATGAATAAATTTTGTGTGTTAGATGGTGAGACAGATTTGTTTGTGTTTGTCGTAGTAAAGTTGTGTCTACATCTGCACTTTCTGCACTCTGGATTTTTTGAGCGAATCAGTGATGCTGCAGTCAACACAAACACAAAGACCAGATGTGACATTTCGTTAAGCCGTATTAAAGCTCTGAACCAACCAACGATTCACTTCTTCTCGGGGAAATGTCTATAACTTTAATCAATAGACAAAAGTGTTGGGAAAAGGTGCCAAGTAAATGTCATATTCTTATCTTCACGTAGAGCTAAGAAGTCTTGACCTTTTCTGTGGAGCTTAACGTACTGGGCAAAATATTTTGCTTGCTGATCAAAATCTGAAAAGATTGTAAATAGAAAATATTAGGTAGTATATTCTGCTCTGGCTCTTTGAAGAATGCGCACTGATCGTTCTGGATGAAAATGAAAGATAGTATCAATATACGCAGTACAGGGTACAGACTTGGTCGAATGTTAGCAACAAGTGCTTTTGTAATTTAAGAAAAACATTTGTTTGTGAAACATTTATTTCAGATGCCAAAGAAATCACCAAAACGGAAAGCACCGCAACCGGGCGAACTTGCATCACCTACGGCTCCACCGGAAGCTGTGGGAATTGTTCCATCGCCTACTTCAAAGGATCCACCAGCAGCAGGTCAAACCATGAAGGCAACACCAGAAAAAGAAAGCAATAAACCGGCTGACAAGGCAAGAAATTTTGGTGATCACTCATTTATGAAATTTCAAATTGATTGTAATGGCTGACTACTTAAATCCATCGCCAGTGTTAAATTTTATTGAGTTTCATTTTGACCTGCACAGTTTTTCGTTAGGTTTGTCTCTTCATATGTAGGGAAGAATTAATCCACAGATTTTTTATTCAATTTTTACCTTACTTTATTTTACAGAAAGATGCTGATGAAAGCGGCGGGTTAAGTGAGTTTAAGAAACCTGACCAAGTAATTTCTCGAGTCGTCAGTAAAGTGGAGGATAATATTAAAGCCCGTATTAACGAACTGCGGAAAACAGATCCCCCACTTCAGAAAAGTGCAAAATTGGAAATTGTTGGTTATCGCTCCATCGTTGTTGCTGGCTTCATTCATTTCGCCAAGGTACTTTTGAGATATTCTTGTGCGGTCTTCAGCAAAAGAAAATTCTTACATCCTCTCTTTCGTTTTTCGTTGCTGCAGATCAAAATTTCTGGAGGCAGTTTCATTCAAGCTAGAATTCTAGAGACACCGAAAGGTGACATTTCTCTTCAAAGCGTGACCGAAACAAAAACAGCGGATGATGAAGTCGAGTACTTCAAATTGCCGTAAGATTTACATTCCAGACATAACAAAACAGCTCACGGTCATTATACATAAATCATGCGTTTTGATGAATTTTTCTTTTTCTAGCAAATCGACTGTCCCAGCAGCTGTCACAACTTCAGTCACCTCGGCCCCAATAAGGGACAAAGAAAATTTATCCGAGAAGGCAAGCGCATACATAGCGTATTATTCATGATTTGTGTAATCAATAAAATTGTCACGTTCTAAGATTATATTTACGTTCTTAGCTTTATGAGATTAGCCGTCCCACTTCTTTTGAGCTTTGTGCTTTGGTTCTTGCAAAAATGAAACGTTTCAGTGTTCTGATAGAGTCCGACTTAACAGGATTTTTAGTGGTTGAGTTTTTCCGGAATAAATGGATTCACAGGTAGGAGTGTGTTTTATCCAAACGCAGAATTCGAAATCAAATTTCACTAACGAAAACTTATATTTCTTTGACAATAAAACCGTTCGCCTGTGTAAACTTTTCAGGAAAATTGAAAATGCAGTTGGAGTCGTTTTTCCAAATTGAAGAATTTGAATACTAAATGAAATCTTGTTCACTTTTAGGAGGACTTAGAATCTGAGTTGGAAACTGGTGGATTGAGCAAATTTAGAAATATCGATCATGTCATCACTCGTATTGTCAGCAAGGTAGAAGACGAGATCAAAGGCAAAATTAATGAAATCAGAAAAGAGGAACCTCCGTTGGATACAAATGCAAAATTAGAAATTGTTGGATATCGTTCAAACATTGTTGCTGGATACATTTATTTTGCAAAGGTAAATATTCTTTTGAGAGCTTGCTAGAAAATTTTCATTTATATCGAACAAATGAATTAAAGATTTTTTATTCTCTTTAGATTAAAATCTCAAGGAATAGTTTCATCCAAGCCAGAATCTTAGAGTCTCTCAAAGGCGACATTTCACTCCAAAGTGTTACTGAGACTGAAACTGAGGCTGACGAAAAAGAATACTTCAAGCTTCCTTAAATCATCATACATTAACATATATCATGTCAGACAAATAACCGAATACAAATTCTATTACCTACAATCTATGAATATAAATACTGCAAAGGTTTAGCCTGGGAGATTAGTTATGGCAACTTGCAACAACAATGGCAGGGTACTTCAAGCGAAAGATGTTGAATTATCGTTCTTGTATTCCAAACTGATGATTCCAATTCTAATTATTTATTTCCGGTCATAAGAAATAATTATGCAATACGTCGTTTTCGAAATGACCAATGTGCTTCTGGTTTGTAATGTTAATGACTAAACATTTTTTGTTCTGATCCTGATAATTTCATTTTCAATTTCAATGCTCTCTCAGCGAATGTACAAAATAAATTTGTGATGAAGTCAATGTAAAATAATTCTGTTCTAACGCTTCGACCGGCAGCGTATCAATTCGAACTAATTTTGAAGGTTGTGTCCGATTGTAATCTACGTCTAATGTTAAATGGTGCAATGTATTAGCTTTATGTGCTACTATTTGGTGTTATAGTTTTTTTCAAGATCTGCATATTCTTTTTGTGAGTGTTTTTATGTGACCAAACCAACTTTAAAGAAATAGTCCCGGAACAAGTGAAGGTACTAGCTAAATATTTTATGTATAAATTTTACAAAGTGTCTACTATGAGATTAATTATTTCTTCATTCAATGATGAATAAAATCACCGTAACCAAAAATAAATTGAATCTGTCCGAAAAAATGTTGTTTGCCTGGTTAATTAAAGCACATTTGAAGTACAATTTCAAACAATCCAATTTCTAACCTAGCTTAATGTTTCGAACGAATTAGATTAGTTTTGCAATAGAATTTCAGGCGTGAATTCAAATCACATGCTGGAGGGGGGTGGTATTGAAGTACTACACGGTTTGCTCTAAATTATCTGCAGTTTAGTTTTCGGTAACCCAAAGCGGTACGTAATTTAATTTCGGGTATAAATAATATAATCAATTACTTACTATTACTTTTAAATATAAATTACTCGCATGTCGGTTACGGGTTTCGGACCACTAGCTCGTCACTCATCAGCACCCAACCCTTTAAAAGGATAATAATAATAAGTTATTATTATTGATATGTTTTATTTGCTAATGCGTGCCTCGGATAGACAAACCCGCATAATTAATTGGCCCGTTGCTAAAAATCATATGAATTTTAATTTAAGTCCGTGGTCTCGTGGTCAAAGAATGTGGCATGCTGGCGTGTAACCAAAAAAAGATGACAGAACAAACCGCCAGGAATCTTTTGACCACTTCCTGCAAACGAGATACTTTCACTAGATTCACTCGTCACTTTTCAGTTTCAAGCTTCAAGCAAAGAGCTGGGCTGGCTTGGATTGATTCAATATAGCCCAGCACCCATCTGTGGAAACTAATAGCTGTTCACGGTATATACTATAGTATTCAATTAAATTTTCAAGTTTTAAAAGCGTAAAATTTTGACCCACGAAAAAGTAATCCTACTGTTTCTAGATGGATAGCAAAATGGAGGGTGAAGTTGAAAAAATGGCGACTGAGTTTGACACACTTCTTGAGGGAAAAGAAAATGGCAAAGACATCGACCCAGAGAAACTCAAGAAAGAAAAGGCCATATTCATTATGCGAGCAATGCGAATGCTATTGTCTTGCTGTACGGGTCAACCGAAATCAAAGCCAGCATCCCGGAAAAGTTCAGACACAAAAGCTCCAACTCCAGCTCCAAAAGTAGAATCTCCTCCTCAATAAATTACAATCGTATTCTTATTATTTAATTCCTATTATTAAAACTTCCATCAATTCTTGAGACTCGAGGAGCGCAATTTGTCAATTTAGTAAAATCTGATTAAATAAATGTTTTCCTCGAGAGGTGATCGCTAAACGAAATTCTATGTGAATTTAAAATCATTTCAAGGCAAACAACACTTCAGGGCGCGGGCATAAGATGGGGCCGATAAAACCTAGGGATCCTGAAATTGAAAGCATCTTTGAACCCTTGAAACAAGAAATATTGGAGGAAATAACTGAAAAAACTGGGAAGACCCCTGAAAATATTGAAGTTGCACGCTACAGAACACAAACAGTTTTGGGTGTCAATTACTTTATTGAGGTGAATACAGTTAGCGCTAGAAATAGTTTAATCAGGTTTCATGTCATGTTCAAATTTAAAGCACTTATTAATTTGAAAAAAGGTCACACTTGGAGATGGATCGAGTACAATTCATGTCAAAATTTATGGCCCTGTTGACGGAGAGCCAGTTCTGAAGGCTATTTCAGATCTGAAAGGCCCATCTGAAGCACTGGAGTATTTCTAAGACTCAAATCCCTGTATAGTACCTAGACTCATCTTTTTATATGTCTATTTATTTAGTGGTTTGCACTGCTGACACTGCACAATATATCATTCCAAAGTAAATCTAAACTTGAGTAACTCTAGGCGAGTGTCAGATATGTTATTGTTTTTGTGAGCCCGCATATCCACCCGAAATTGGAATCCTTTGCATGCACTCGACCTCCCTGTCGTTCAATTTCTCATTTCTCCAGAATTTCAATCTAATTTGATGCTGTCAGTCTGCCCGACGAGAAAAGTAAATAGTTTGGTGAGCTACAAAATAATTAAACGAGCCAGAAAATTGGGCCATTTTATTCTTAAATCTCACTTCAGCTCATTGGCACTGTAATCAAAACTAAAATGCGTAAGCAAAAGTATGTGCGTGCAAATAGCCAACACACGCTTTCTGGTCAATCTCTAAATGTCCTATTAAATAAAAATTCCTAAGTACGAAATTGTAATGTCTAACATATTGGAGGAGTACTCCATGTCACCTTATTGAAAAATTAACCTCAGAATATTCAAATTTAAATGTTACGATTCATTTTCTCTGGCAGCAGTCGGAGCCGAAGTTTCTGCTTCGATTGTGCACCGCGTTACAATTGCTGAAGAGAAAGTTGGGACTGGGGTCGAGTTCCGGGCGGCACTTTGAATTGCTTTCACTTGAGGTTTTGGTGTTGAATATGATTCTGGGGCTGAGGTCATTCTGCCCACTTGAGTAGCGGCTGATGATGAGGCAATTGTGAACAAGGCAGGTTGACCTTTCATGTATTCTTCATAGGATGGTGGTGGTTCTTCCTCGCTCACTTCAAAATGGACAGGAGAAGAACACTTCAAGGCTTTCTCAAATTTTGGTGGCGGGCCTTTGTTCCTTCCGACACATCTGACAGCGTGTACGTCTAGAGAAAAAGTTAAGGAAAGATTTCCAATTCCAAGTAAAGAAAAGCTTAGCCTTAAGTTTTGCAAGGCAATTACAATCGGCGATAATTAGAATGGGAACAGCTCAATTTAAGCAGCAGGTGAACTGATCATACTAACGCGTTTCGAATTCGCATAATAAGTTCCAAACCCGGAAGTCGTAGTAAAAGCAAAAAAATATTATCAAGCTCAAACAGGATGAAACCTCATTAAATTGATTTTATTGTCTTGTTGCTTTTGGTAATTTTTTCAGAAGTTTTTGTAAGAATTGAATAAATATTGAAACTTACCACCGATAAAGAAAGCTTCTAGACTTGGGCCTTCTTCAACATCAGTCCAGGCCAGTTGATTACTTCGCCCGCGTCTGCACCGATTCAAATAACATTTAATTATCTGCAACAGAGAACAAATTGGTTTTGAAATATTGTATGTATGGTAGTACTGCTAGGAAAATATAGCATAATTTGCCCTTCGGAAAAATAAAAAATGATTAGAATAAATTTTGTTTATAAGTGCTAATTTGGGCATTGGATCTGGATGTGCCCTAGTGCAATATTTATTGTGCAACGAGTATAAAAAAGAAACTTGGCAATGAATTAACAAACATACAAATTGGCACAGGGTGAGAACTTCAACCCGGAACATTTCAGGCTAACTCGCTAACTCTACAAGTTCTGCAAGACCTTGGGGTAAACAAGATTTACTTATTGCAAAGTGATTCAAGACAACTTTTCCGTGATTAGCTCATTGATACGGAAATAAAGTTGGTTAATGTGATACTTTAGCAGAGAGGACTCTCCAAGTCCAACTTCAAAATCCATTCAAAATTTTAAGCATTAAAGTCTGTGTTACTTTAACTTCACTACATTTACATTTTCGAAGCTCTATTTACTTTATTGAAACTCTATTTTGTCTCTTGGTTTTGAGAGAAAGTTTTGTGCAAAGTTCCTCTCCAAAAACAGAATTTACTTCCATGCGTTGTAGCTGGAGAATAAAGTGAAAAGACACGTCCAACTTGCCAACTTTACACATCTCTAAAACTCAAACCCAATGAGCCGATTTATCTCAGTCAGTCATTCAGACTCTGAATTAAAACTTTCTTTTCAAAATCCACCCCGAGACAACTCGGAAAAATGATATGCCAGTCGTGACTCGTGCCACGAGTACAAAAATACACATTCCCTTAAAAAAAATCTTGACAAAACCCTCTTTTGTTATTCAATTCAACATTCAGCTTCAGGATCGAAATTTTTAATAATACAGGGCTAAAAAGTAGTAGTAGTAGTACAAGCACGAAGGATCTCGTATTGGACTTTGCATTGCAAATAATGTGTCAATGTTAAATTTTATAGAATCTAATCTAACCAAATAATCGAAAACAAAGCTAACCACAAATTTAAGAACGAATGCAATCACGGCAACACCAAACACAAT
>JAQGCM010002257.1:0-11739 GCA_034699705.1 Hymenaphorura dentifera
AAATACAAATAGGATTTTGAGTCTCAAATGCAAGGTACTTTTTTTATGAATTCTTAAAATATGATGGGATGCGTTAAACAAACGAAAGAGTCAAGCAAGACATGCTAGTTTGACCTTTGTTAAATCAAAACTTTCAAATAAAATTCTTGGCTATGATGTGTACACAGTTCAAATGTGTCAGGAGTAAAGTGAGTAATTGCAAGCACACCAGCAGTGTTCCAAAATAACTGCAGCTTCAACAGCGTAGATTTCTTTGTCGGCTTTGGATCCGGTTGATAACTTGCCAGACTGGTCCAGGAATACTCTCCTTCGTTTGAGTTAATCAACCAAACGCTTGGTGCTTGTTATCCTGGAGGAACTATAGAACGTTGGCCAGAAATTTAATTTGGAGTTGAAGTGTGGATCCTGAGAAATAACATATTTATAACAATATTTACGCAGAGCTTTAAGGTTCACAAAGAAATTGAAAACTGAGCGAAATAATGCTACAACGGAACTTTGCGGTGCTTACAAATTTTTCAGACAACGACAACTGCAATGTAATTACAGCAAAGTTGCAGCTGCGACTGCAGCAGCACGTTACACTTTTGCCCTGAGAAATAGACGTTTCATGGCCACGTAGAATACATAAGCTAAGCGAAGAGTCAGTTACTTCTAGACATCGTAAGAAGCCACAATGTCGTTATTAATGATAATGCTACACGTGTTGCTGTTTTAGAATTTCAAGTATGCTGTAATAACTTTCCTCACGAGTGTATCATTTTTGAATCCAAAAGTCTTCCTTTCTGTTCTCAAAAAAGGATAGGCGACAAAATTCTTATGTCAATGCTTAATTTGAGTGAACCAGATTTATGAGTTGAGGCTCTTTCTTTGGTAGGGTCTAGTTATCTTGAGTGAAAGAGCTTTCTCTTATTATTTCGCACCCATTGTTCACTTTGGGTAAATGAATGAAGGTTTTGGCCAGAGTTCTCAAATCATAGGAACCTATTTGCACAAGGAGGAAACGTTAGAGAAAGTTACATGAGGAAATTCCGTTCTCTTGGGGAAACTGGGAATAACTAAGAAAATCAATTTGTGAGATCCTGTTTCCGTAAACTGAAAAGGGTAAGCGAAGACGACAGGAAGGGAGGTGGAGAAGTGCAATCTGCATAAAGATGACATGGAGTGAAAGGGTTTTGCTTGTGACGTTTTCAAATTAGTCACGACTTCACTTTGAATTATTAATGTGTGTCTTGGCCGGGGAGAGGATGAGTGGAGGTTGATGTAATTGTGACTTCTTGTAGATTTACGGAGAGTGGAAACTTGGGAATTGGGGCTGCAAGTGTATAATGTACGTTCAGATCGTAACCCTTTCCTCGACGACCTACATCTTAATGGCTATGAGCTGGGATCGTTATCAAGCGATTTGCCGACCACTAGACTTTAATCCGAGTCCATCCAAAGCTCAAAGAATGGTGTTGATCGCCTGGGCCCTTGCACTGATTTCATCTCTTCCATATTTTTTTATATATGTTCAAGTTGAGGTAAAACTATTAATCAACATCAACTTCCAACCAAGATGGAGGAGTGCTTCTCTAGATTTGGTTTGTACTCTTCCAGTTTTGCTTCATTCCAGGTTCCAGACCAAAAACACTTTGACGGGAGCCCAATATTTTCCTGTGACTCTGTCGGCTACACCGTGTCTTGGCTCAAAAAACTGAATTTTGTTTGGTTGACATGTAGTGTTCTTATTTTCCCTGCTATATGGATAAGTTATTGCTACTTCAATCTCGCCAAGGTTGTTTGGCAGCAAGGGAATTCTCAGCAAATGGTGGCAATTGGTAAGATATTTCATTTCTCTAGAATTAAGTCCTTTCCAACTCCTCCGTGTCATATTAGTAGAGCAAAACTATCGATTCGACCACATATAAGGGAGAAATCCTACTTTATCGGCGTTTACGATTTTTATGCGATAAATCTGAAATACGTTGTCCGTACTATCACCACTTCAGATAACCCAACAAGTTCTGTTTGAAGAAATAAATTAGATTAGGGACTTGTTGTCCTAGAGGGGATCCGGGGATTACGCTTGCAAACAGGGCAGAACAAATTTAAGCGTCGTCCTTAATTGAACGATTAAAGGTCATTATGGAAGATGAATATAGAATGTGACATGATTGCGTTTGGCTCGCGGTGGTAGTGGGGCAGCTCGGCCTCAGCCTCGTCCATTATTTAACGTGGATTTTGATTTTCAGATGGGACGACACTTCTGCGGAAGACTTGTGACATCCGAATCATACCAAGAGCTAAAATCAAGACCATGAAAATGTCTCTGATAATCGTAATCACATTTGTTGTGTGTTGGACGCCATACTTTGTGGTGTACAACATTCGGATATTCTCTGACTATTCCTTCACAATTTCCGAGAGCGTGATGGCTTTGGCAGACACCCTGGCTCTCATGAACAGTGCTGTGAATCCAATCATTTATGGGTGCTTCAATCTTCGCGTCAGACAAGGACTTCGAGAGGCATGTTGCTTTAATATCAACGTCCATGCTGAGTATGTTCTCCTAAAACTGAATTTCTGCTCTTCTCTCCCTATTTCATTTCATTACGTCACAAAATCACAAAACTCATGAAACCATATTTAGACTCTGAGACGCGACTGACTCTCTTTGTCCTTTTCGCAGCCAGAACATGATTTCTAAATTTCTGAGTCAACGTGACGAACTGAATTCCAACAATCAATTTACTCATTCATAAGTTCCAAAGCAAAGGTTTGCACACTAAAGATTCAAAAAAAGGAAATCGTTAACCTTCCTACTTTCCCCTGAATGAACTACAGAGCAAGGCATTCATTCTAGCTCAGCGAAATGCAAAGTTCGCACAAGATTTCTATTCCATAATTCAGTTTGTTTAAACTTCTCCACTTCCTATTTACCATGATCTCAAATGGAAGCTTAGCTTTTACAAAGTAAAGAACGAGTAGGGGAGGAGATGAAAATGGAAAATCCTTTAGTAGAGACTGTGTTAGGAATTTATTTCCCCTCGAATTCTCATTTTGTGAGTCAACAAGGTAGAAGAATCGAGGACCGACTGAATTTTTTGAACTTCTAAAATCGTGTGGGCGGTAGCTACGGGAGTATTCGCCTTTGCCCCTTACATTACAAACTTTATTTGTGGTTGAGATTAGACCCTCTCTAAAGAGCCAACAGCAAGAAATTTCGACAAACATTATATCATGAAAATATCTAAAAAATTTCTACAATTTATTACTTTAACTGTGGTTTTATTTTCTCATAAGGCAATGAAACCTTCCAGTTATTTGTAAACGTGGGTAGAAAAATGACATCAGTACATAAAGTCGGACATTTTGATAACGCCAATGAAAGGATGGTACACACGAGACACGAATATGAACTACAATATTACATACTAATCCAGAAAGCCAAAATATGACGAGAGTTGATACAAGGAATGGATTATATGCCAAGTCTTCCGCTCTTTGCCAAGTGTTTGCTAACTGCAATATGTTTTTCCCTTTTCCATTAATTGAATAGCCTCGGAAAAAGGTTTGACAGTGCATGGGAGAAGAGCAGGGCTACACGAAACTTCAGCCGGAAGTCAGAGCAACTGCGTTTACAACCAACCAAATGCAAATGGCTGATTCTAGCAGGGATGACCTAAAAACTTAATCAAAGTCAGCTAGTCCCTTCCCAATTTGTTCATTTTGTTCTCTTTGAAATTTAAACGAAACTGACGACTTTCCCCCATTGTATGCTATGTAGAAGAGTTGGATTGCACAACGATGACTTTCCATGAGCTTAATAAAACCCCAGGTATTACGAGTGACAAATATTCTGAAATGCATTTTTAACTTTCTGATAGCAAGTCACAAACGTCTGAGCAATCAGCCTCAACATCGTCAACGATTCATCTCAAGTCAGTTCGACGAACGAGTGGGCCGCCACCGAGATTTCAAAGAAAGTTCACGAGTGGAGAAACTGGTTTTGACTTTGCTCAATCGACAAGACACATTCAAAACAACTATCACAAACTCCTGAGAGACTGTGGACAGAACAGAAACATTGCAACCAGCAAGATCTGAGACACGCTCTCTCCCAGAATTTAAAAATTAAAACCTCCGGTTAAAAACTGAGCACTTCCATACCCCAAGGGAATGAGTAATGAGTTTGCATCGTGAAATATTCTGGAGAAAGTAGTTTGTGCGAAATAAACAATGTTTGCTACTAATGTCTCATGCACAACGAAACGAATCATCCCAGTGCTTCTTGCTTTCTCCGCTTTCCCCAACGACCACATCAAATTTAAACGCGTAGGAATCGCGTTAGTCCTCTAGCCCTAATTCCTGAATACGAGATTGGGAAATCCGTACATTCTCCAAGACTATGAATGGGCTCTCTCATTCATTCATGTGCAAATGTGTGTTGTGCTTCTAGAAAATAGGTAGATCCGTACGTCTCCTTTTACCTTCCGGGGTTCCGTGTAGTTTCGACTGAAGCCAGTGAATAGTAGTCCTCTAGTCAAATTGATGGAACGTGAGAAATGAAGGAATGAGTTGAGCATCATTGTCACTATATTCTTGTCTCGTCATTGTTATGCTCACCAAAACCCTCGTGCTATCTTTCGAAATTGAAACCTATGAAATTATAGTCGTGGTTGTTGTACAAAATATGAGATAGAGGAGCCGAATAATAATATTAATATGTGTAGACGTATTACAATTTTATCTTGTAAACACGGCACTCAGGAAACTGGTGCTCCATATGTAACGCTTTATTTCCGTCATCTACTTTGAATACTAAAGAAGGACAATGAAATAAATCACCTTGGTGTGGAGGAGCTCTTGCATTTTCCTCATGAATTCATTCCATTCTAGTGCGTGAGTGCTAAGTGCGTCATGAAAATGTCAGCCAAAGTTTTAGTAGTAGAATGCCACAACTAATTCTGCATCTGATAGCACAACTATTACTTATCACCAAGTTAAAAAATACAAATCGAAACTAAGTTGCCTTTGCATTAAGTTTTTCCTTGCTTGGTTTTGGGTTGATCCACAATGAAAATGAAATTCTTGCAGCGAAGACGAAGTCTTGGAACGCGTGCTGCAAATTCAATTCAAGAAAACGGTGAAGCATTAATATTCCTAGTCTGCTTGACTGCTGAATAGTCAAATTTATTTCTGCTCATTAGTTCTTTCCATTGTTTTCTTTCACAACGAACCATCAGAACAAATTGTAAAGGTCGAGAAGCCGTACTTTGGAGTATGAATGGCTCATTGGGAAATTTATTACTTGCACGGAGAGTAGGGATTCTCCAACGTTGCATTAGGCAGTATGCATTCGACCAACGCACGAATTTGTTGGATGTTTTAGTTTACCTTACTTATTGATTAGTATATTAGTTTGCCCTGGGTCTATTTGCTTATCGTCAGTTGAATCCAAAATAACCTTATCGAGCTTAGCAGGCACTCACACTCCACACTATATTCGACGTATATTTTTATTGAAGCTTTAGGTGCAATGAATCAAAACCAACAATTCATCGTTTTCCTTATAAACAGCCAAAGAGTGCATTTAATTCATGTTTCCAACATCAATTGTTCAATGCATCACTTTTTCTGATAAATTCATAAAAATGCTGATAATAGACGTCAAGAGCATTGTAAACATTGGCTATCTGTCTTGAAATACTGTGAGACAAGTAACCAAATACCTTGACAGCGAATTGACGCAAAACTTACTTTCGGACACGTACGTTGGAATACACTTTTCAGTGAAAGGAAGGAAGAATTGAAACTTCAACTAATCTACTACTATTATTCTGGAGTTACAAAAACCTTATCATCACACCAATTCAGACCAAATTCATGGAGCGGCGCAGAAGCGATTACGTCGTCTTCGTTTGCCATCAGGCGTTTCCGAGTCTTTGGAAATGGTGGCTGAATTCCCGCTGCTGGGTCCTGGAACAGGTTTCCGCTTCCCTCCAAGATTAAACGAGTATTTATTCTCTAATCTTTCTCTGATGAGAACTCCTTTTATTAATTTTCTCCAATTGCCGTAAATTCGTATCTTTCGCTTCTCCTCTTCCTTTTTACCAATTTCATCTTGCTCCTACGCAAAAGAAAACAGTACTTTAGCAATATGATCAAACTTTTTTGAAAGAAGTTGGATCGAAACAAAAATTTTGTACGCCATGCCCATAAATTTCTAAACCAGCATAAAGAAGACTGTTTAAAGTATGCAAGGCAGTAATAAATGAGAAATCCTTTATTTTGTTTTTGAGGTTATACGCAAAAAGGGTGAACTTTAGGTTTCCGAAAACAATGGATATAATATAATCTTGATTTCTTTTCAAACTAAGTTTCAAGTACAACCTCTAAAACTTCTGGGAATATTATTGAAAGCAACAAGAAGGTGAAGTTTTTGAAAAGAGCTAAAGTAATCAGTGGAGTTCTATATAATTAGGAACTAAAAGTAGGTCGCACACCTGATTCCAAGCGTCAAGAAGTATATCTTTGTGCTCCTCGCAAACTACAAAGCCATCAAAAGTTGGGTGACATCCTCCACTGTGAAAATCAAAACCCACAACAGCTGGAGCGCAGTCAATGTCTAGTTTCCTTGCAACACGTTGAAGTCCGGGAGCTGTGGAAAAACAAAAATCTTGTACACACTCCATTTGCATAGTTCCTTGAGTGGAAAAACAAGGGACGAGAGAGGCTGACAAAGTAAGAACGCCATTTGTCTCAAGGTGGTAAAAAAATTGACAACCTCAGCCGTTTTGTGTTTGCCGGACCACTGAATCTCTATAATTTGTTCAGTTTCAAGACCTTGAGAACTACTTAGGTTTACACATTCAAGTAACTACTATTTTGTTTACTAACAACTTACTGAACCGGATCAAATTACATAGTTTTCCTTTCCAAGAAATTGAAAAGTTTGCACTTTGTTGTTTTGGCAGTAATAAGTAATTACCCATTACCAACTTAATGATTAAGGTTTAGATTTTGCGAAGTAAAAGGGGTTGCAAAACTTTGCAGTGAACTATTAGAGCGTGAAACGAAAATGAGATAGAAGACCTTTGTTAAACGTAACCTAATCAGGGATTTGAAAATAATGAGGAAACACGTTGACAATGAAGGCAGAAGTGGTTCGAAGTAGACCGGAGTGAATTAATTAGTGAATGCTTTGACGTACTTATTTCAATGGTCAGCCGAAGTGAAATTCAAATTGAAGTTTGAAATAAAATGTGTCTGCGGAATCGGCTAATTAATTAAGTCGAAGGCTGAACCATCAATTGAAGTTTCGAAGAATGGACCCCACCTTAGATTAAAACAGATCCGAATCCAAGTTGGGATCGGTGCGCACAACTGAAAACAATAGATCGAGGCCAGGAGAACAAATCTCATGTTTAGCTTCTTCTGCCATTCCAAGATGGTAACAATC
The DNA here is from genome assembly GCA_034699705.1 of Hymenaphorura dentifera. Classification (NCBI taxonomy): domain Eukaryota; kingdom Metazoa; phylum Arthropoda; class Collembola; order Poduromorpha; family Onychiuridae; genus Hymenaphorura; species Hymenaphorura dentifera. The sequence goes on from JAQGCM010002257.1 coordinate 7,445, forward strand.
AATCGAAAAATCCGAAAACATGTTTTGGCTAAATTTAATGCTTTCGTCAGGAGCTAAAATTTTTACTCCGGGTTTTGTTTTGCTTTAACCTTAGCGAGTACCACAAAACGTTTGATTAACTAATGCGAATGCTTTTGTACCTAGGATTGGCTCGCCAAGAAACTCACCATGAAGATGAACAGTGCCTATTGGAAGCATTTTGTCCAGGAAAAGGTTCACATTTCCGTACTCATTTCGCGGTACTTTTCCATCTTTTGCAGGTGGAGGAATGTAGTCCTCTACTTGCCATTCCCCGAAAAGCTCCAAGGGTAGATCCTTGATAATCTGCCCGGTCATCTAAAAGGTTAAGTGAAGTGAGTTTAATTATTTTGTGACAGACTGTTTAGTATTAAATTGTAACATTGATTGATAACTGGGCACAGCGGAAACTGCAAATGTATAGATTTCAAGGTTTTTACTGAATAGTTTCGCCCAGAACTACTTGGGTATGATAAATCAATAAAAATAGTAAAGCTTGGTCAAAAACTAATTTGTCCATTGTATTGATCTTTGTTTTCTTACCCTGACATATTTCGGACGTGACTTCACCACCTTGTAAGGCGTTTCTCCGATGCGGACAACTTTTGCTTTTTTCAACCAGGGCTCTTTTGAATGAAGAGTTTTGACACATTCGCGTGGATAGAATGGCTCATTTTTTATAAATCCGACAGGTACCGGCTCCGGTGGATAAATAGCCTCGAACTTAAGCAAATGTCTTCTCAGCACGAACAGTGGGTGATTCTTAAACCTGCCATTAATGAATGTCAACTGTTAAATATAATAATGGATTTTCCCAAATGTGCGTAGGGCAACCAACCCTATTTTGCCAAAAGAAAAGAGCGAAGAATTTAGATAGGGATAGCGATCCAACAGTAGCAACGGTAGACACTTGTCTAAACACGTTCTTTAGAACATTTAAGTATAATTTGTCCTTCGCCAGCACAAAGAAGCATTCATTCTGCATGAACTTAAATTGACAAGGATTGTCACACTCTCAGTTTGAAATAAGTGTGTAACTGCCAATTAATTGTAAATTTGCGGGAACAATACAAAAACAACTCCTTGATCCGCCAAATTGCGAAGGTGAAACCACCAACCTTATTGGAGGTTTATGGAAATCGCAAAGTTTCGCGGATTAATGGATTGCAGAACTGAAGTTGAGTTTTGCGTATTAAACGTTGAATGTTCTATCTCTTAATTTGATGTTTTGTCAGACCGTAAAATTTCCCACGGGAGATACTACATAGATATTTTTAGTCTTGAATTAGAACTGGTTTTTGAATTTGGTATGCGAATTAGATCTGATAAGTCCGGTATTAATTTCAGATGGGCTCTCTGAAATAGATTGTATACCAGCGATCGAATACGAATTGCTTATTTCTTAACAAAAACCAGCGTACGACCAGCGAAAATTTCGCAATTTGGTATGATTTAGCTCAAAAAATATGGCAGGGCTTCAGAAAGAATTTCCGAGGTTTCGCAAATTTATTTTGGGTCTAACTTGCTCCTACTGCGACTTGCTTGTACTATCTTGTACACCAGAGTTTGGTACATATTTCGGTTGGTCTATCTAAAATTCGTTGATTCCACAAACAAAACCAATACAATACAGTAGGCTCTAGTTGGTAATTTGAATTTTTGGTTTGATAAAAAACAAGAATTTCTTACTCTTGAATAGATTTTGGATACGGCTGTGAAAGGATTTGTTCGTCCAGGAATTCATCTTCGTCTTTATCTCTAGAAGATCTTACTCCACGAAACGGACGGATAGATTGATTCCACCAAACACTATCAACCCGATGCTTCTGAGTTGTTGTCAGCCATTGAGATGCATATCGCCTTGTGACATCTTTTACTTGCCCCAGATTCCCAAAGCCGAGAATGTAGCAAAGCGGTTGACAAATTTTACGCTGATAAACACAAAAGGATAAAAAAAATAATAAAATTGTTTTAAAATATCGGTATGTATGTGTGTTTTATCTATCGTGTCAGGGCTACTTGTGTTTAACACATTAGTTAGTCGCAGTTTTCGAAACCTGTAAATTCATGCCCTGACTTTGCATACTTCAAATTTTAACGGGCGGTGAGAATTCAAAACGATTGTCGACTACAACTGAAATTACGACAGCTCACAGGAGATCAATCCTTACCTCAAAACTTGAATCACTTAATAATTTGGACTCGGAAAGGTCAACAGAGACCCATCTTTCTTCTTCCTCCAAATACACTTCAGCCCAGAAATCAAAGGTACCTTTTTCAGATTTCAACGACAATGGTATAACTACTCGTCTAACGTTTTTGTCAGATGTTGAACTAGCTTGCTTATTTTGCTTTGAGGCTGAAGCTTGAGATATTACTTTAACTTTCCTGGAAACTTTTTCGGCAGAAACTAAATCGAAATCGGAATCGCTATTCGTAGAGATGTCGTTTTCCTCCTCCTTAAAGCTGGCATCAATTTTTTCCGTCGGCTTTCTACTTTTACAACTGTCACCGGTGGTTTTTGACGATCCTTGTTTTGAAAAAGCTGCATTCTTATTTCTTGTTTTTGTATGGCGTGGACTCCCACCGCACGGAGTTGTTCTACTTGCTTTCAGTTTCTTTGGAGAAACTGGTTCGAAATCAGAATCAGATTCTTGAGAAACTTCCTTGCCCTTCTTTTCCACAGGTGCAATGGCAGATGTAGGCTCTTTACTGTTCATTCTAGAGGTACTAGCTCTCGGTAAAGGTTTTGAGTCACTCCTTAAAACTCTTTTTATTGGGCTTGAAGCAGTAGCGGCTGACTTTTCTTCAGAATTCGGAACTATTATTGCGTTTTCAGATTTAGCCATTAGTCGCTTACTACCAGAACCCGAATCGGCACTTCCTTCTTTTTTCAAGCTGATTGTCTTGAGTTCTGTCTTCTTTACAGAAGTTGCGCTCACCGAAGATTTAGTTTTGGAGCTTGGGATTTCCGTTCCTTTGACTAGCAATTTCTTAGGAGTTCTTGAATAAACTTCTAATTTGCGCTTATTGGGATTCATCAGCGATGTGTCAGAGCCAGCACTTGGCTTTCCATCGTCTTTAAAGTATTTGTTCGTAATCTTCTGGTCAGAACAGTCAGAATTGTTCTTATTTGACCCCGGCCGTGGAGTTTTTGACGACTTCGCAATCTTGGTAGATGGAGCCTTTAGTAAATCTTCGGCCTTGGGTCTCAGCGGAAGTGGTTGCAAAGACCAAATTAGACGAACTTGAATTCCCATGGAACGAAGTACTAATACGAATACGAATGCCATGTAGTTATAATTTGGTACTTTGTAGTCATTAAGCTGAGCAGATAAATATGTATGTAGAGTAGCAACGGTCAAAACTGCTTCATTGCCTTTGCCATTAATCGAAACCACCGGATCTACGGCAAAAGTTCCTTTAAACCAACGTATAAATTTTTCCATATATCCCAAATCCACATGCTTTGGAAGGTTAGCACTCTTCTTCGACTGAAGTGTGGTTGACGCAAGGTCAAAGAGGGATCGGTCCCGCAGCACTGCGTTGAAGGCCAGCCCTTGTGCCAGTAAACACAGAAGATTGGCTTTGTGCAAGTCAACTTGCAGCTCTCTTCTTTCGCGATTTAATTCTCGACGAATAATCCCACCAGGGTCCAGACCTTTCTTACCTGTAATATACAAAACGTAATAGTAAATTGCCTTTGTTGCATTTGTTAGTTTCCGAAATATATCCGAGGTTAACTAAAGTTTAGGGAAAACTAGTACAGCCTTTCGTAAGAACGGGTAAGTTATGCTTAGCTATATGGATATGTAGGATATCGAACACCGAAAATGACCAACCAGCTCACATTCAATTGTTTTCTTGATTTCGCAACAGTAACCAAGACCAGAAAGAAGATTTCTTTGCAATTTAAATGCGATGAGAATAATCTTAAATTAAAGAGCTCGATATTTACATAGCCAAACAAAACTTACTCCTTAGGGAATGTTTGAAAAGTGTATACATCTTCATATACCTCAGCTTTAATTTGCCACTATCCCGATTCTCGATGATCAGTTCTGTTGTTAACCCTTTATGATGCACCCAAAGGCAGTGAATGATTTAGAAACACCCTGCACAATGGAAATTGTACTTCAAACTGCTCATTATCATATTGTGTTTTGCAGCAGCGGAATGAAATATCATTTCGTTTACACTAACAAATAAAATGCAGCAAAGCAGCATTACTGTGCATGCACGAAAGAGAGTGAAATGATTGGATAATTGTAAAATTG
>JAQGCM010002258.1:0-11739 GCA_034699705.1 Hymenaphorura dentifera
CCGTCCCACAGGACTGTCTTGGAGCGTCTCATGCCAAAAATTGCTCCCTGACCCACTTGAAAAACGGAGCCCAAAAAATAACAAATCAACAAATACAGTTGCTGTGGTAAAATGGAGAAAATATTCATTTAGGCATCTCCGGTTTGCTAGTGAGCCTCCAAAGCTTTCGACAAATCTTCACTGAATGTGAAGATGATTGATTTATTTGATTTTCCTATCAAGTTAATTTTCATAAAACTCTCAGGTGTGAAATCTTGAAATCTCAATAAGTGTGCATTGCAGAGCAGATGAAAGCCAGTAAGATTGGGCAATACAAATCCGCAATTCAAAAAAAAGTGACCACCATATTTATTGCAAAAATATTTGCTTTCATTTTGACAATGTTTTTTGAAACATTTGATCGTTAAAATATGTTTGTTGCATTTTGTGAAGTGGTTGTCTGTCGGTCGTCAATTGGGAATTGCGCTTCTGCTTCTCATCAGACAAAGTGCATAGGATTAATGTTGATTAAGTTTCCTTGACGTTGAATGCGTCGATTTACACTTGCAATGTCCTCCATTTCAGTGTCCCTAAGTTTAAAAATTTCAAGAAAACACAGAATATGAAAGCAAGCCCCTGGTTGAAAATTTTGAAACAAAACAAATTAACTAAAATCTCGTCCACTTCTTACATAAAGTGATGAATGAACACTTTTGCCCTCGCAGCACCCAAATGAGCTGAAAATTAATTTTTTTTTCAAATTTCAAAACAATTTTAAGAAATTATTTTCGGGCAATTGTACGAAATTTATTTGACAGTAATTTACCGTAGTAGGTGGGCGCAGGGTAGCTTACGGCCCTATTGCAACGGCAATACATAAAACATAAGTAAAAGCTCAGCAACTGTATTTCATCCATGTTGAAGTCGCTGTCATCCCACAGCACTTGGTATCTTGTGGGTCTGCTGCAGCCCTGAAATTTATTTGAAAACATTTTCCAGTCACTTACAATGTGGAATACGAAACTGAAAATTGTGAAAATGCATCGGATGCATTTCACTCGATTTGAAATCTTTTGGACCACCTGCCTGCTTTTGGACCACCCTGTATTTTTAAATACCTGAATTCCGGTGTGGGACAAAAGATAGAAATCCCTTCCATTTGGGTTTACAATCTGTGTGTCAACAACACATCCAGGCGGTGCATTTTGTGGCTGAAAATATTTTTAAAATGTTGCGAATTAAAAAAAATACCGTAGAATTTGTTAATTGGCAAAATCAGCAAATCGAGACTCCTAACTAACTCCTAACTCACTCTTCCAACGCCGTCTCTAGGGTTCTTTGGAAAAAAACGGGTTCTGTGCCGTTTCTGCACAACTACAAATGTCAACTTCGGTTCGTAGGGCTCATCTGGGTCATTCCCTAATCTCCAATCTTCTTTTGCCAATTTCATCACTTCGTGGTCATCTTGCACAGCCCTGCAGGCTTCGCGAATTTTTAACATCTCCTTTTGGAGTACCTAAAGAACCAAAGGCAAATGAAATTTCAACGCTCCAGCCCAATTTCGAAAAAATGCATATTAGAATTTGACACTCACTTCGTCAAATTGGGAGTCGCCGACTCCATCCCTGAAAAAGATGATTTTTCTTGGGCGAAACCCAGTCCTTTTAATAAATTCCGCCAACATGTTGCAAACAATTTTGTCCAGATTTAATATTACTTCAGCCGCACCCTTGTCCGGGATCTTTTGTGCCTGACAGTGCATCAGGTACGGCATGCCGGTCCGATCGATGCTGGCAGTCACGGCAGCCATAGAAGGGGTCTACGAGAACAATGACAACAATAAACACTGGCAACAATAGCTTTCACGCTTTCAGAAGAGCCAGGAAAGTCAAAGTGAAGATCTTACATTTGATCCAGGGGCCGGGTGAGTGACGTCAGCCCCAATGATAATGACTGGAGCTCGAAGGAGATCAATGCGTTCGTACATTTTGTCTACTGCCAGGTAATTGTTGGCACCACCCAGCTTCATGTTCAACTTTAGGAGAATGTTCTGAACAATTGAAGCTCTTTTCGTGGTGGTCACACTGCGTTTGGTCACACACTGGGTCAGGATGCCAACCTGGTTGAGTTAGGCAGGAAATTGTTATTTTTTAATTGAATTGAATCGAATTTCGATTAAATAATCTGAAGCCAAATTCAATGTTTGTACATTTGTGTCGATTTCGGCTGCTCTTTTGATGAGAGAATATGGTCCTGTGTCTTTTCTCTCGATAATGACTAGAACAAAGTCGAGTCCGTTTGCAATTGCAGCTTGAAAATAGTTTTGTAGCTTGGCCGAATTTGGTTGCACCTGAAATCATATCAGAGGTTTGCGGGATTATTTCGACCATGTAATCAAAATCCGACCTCAAACCTATATTCTCCTGGCTGAGTCATGTTTACCTGATGGTAATCATTCATCACATCTGCAGATTTGCCCAAGTTCAATCCAGACTGTTGTGCCGACCGAATCAAATCGTCAACGAATCTTCTAAAAAAAGTCAGAACCAGCAGGATTCCAACAATTAGAATTTGACATTGGAATTCATTGAACTGTTGTATGAGTTGGTTGTCAATGTACCCTGCTTCATCTTGACGAACACTGTTTGAAGCATTCAGCACTCCCCACACAACCGGGCGACCCCCACGGAACGGTTCAACAAACTTAAGCCCTTCGTCAAACATGCTCCAGACAGCATCATTCCCAGGCTTGAGTCTGGCTTGGGTTGGCGGCTTTCCCTGAAATTAAAAATTCGAAACATTATATCGAAAGTGGCACACGGTTTCGAATCAGCAAACGAATAGTAGTACTCACAGGCCCAGATCCAGCGGCTCCATAAATGAGCGTTGGCATGGGCAAAATCCTCGCTGCCCTCAACGTCATCAAGTCTGTCTTGACTTCGACCCCAAATTCTTGCAGCACTGGATCATTTCCTAAGTCGACCATCTCAATTGATTTTTTAATCAAACTCAGTCGCTCGGCGGGTGGTCTAGCAGTGTGTTTGATCATTTCCGCCGTCTGATACTCGTCCAATTTCCGTGGCCAAGCTTTTCCCTTCTTTACTGTGCAGAACTGAAAAGTGCGAAAAATGGCAAATAAGGTCAGGATCAATCACGAAATCTCGGAAATAACCAAATGAAAGAATTATCACGAAAATCTCACCTCTGCAGGCACAATCGTAGTCCCTCCTAATTCCAAACAAGGTCCATTGGGATTTTTCAGTTTCATACCTTTCTCGACGTCAAAGTATTGCTGGACGTTCGTTGGTCCACGTTCCGACTCAAATTCAACTTCTCTTGCGAACATCCTACTTATTCCAGCAACTCGTTTTTTGTATTTTTGTCCTGTTCGGACCAATTCCCAGGACACTTGGCTGGTACGCAAAACTTCACTGACTTTCTCGAAGTCGTCTTCTCGCCATCTTGCAATATTTCCTGCATCGACTCTGGGCAAAATCTCTTGGATTACCTCCAGGGCATTGCGTCCAAGGATGAAAGCTGAGTTGGCCACGTCGACCGTCACGAATGGCTTCCATCCCAAAGTGTACGTGAGGGAGAATCCTTGCCATAAGACCTGCGGTTGAGCGACAAACAAAGACACAGATTTTTATAGAAATTTTGCAAATCCGTTTTGAATTATTTGAATTTAACAATTTTTATAAAGCTAAGACTTTCGCAACTAAAATTAAGTTAATCAGAATGAGTTACTGACCAATCCTCCGCCTAACGGAAAGCCATCCCCCTTCACCGGGGGTGAGTAGAAGCTTGCCTTTCCCACTGGAATAAACGTGTTCAGCGGAGTAGTCTTCAGAACAATGTTGTACACTTGTCCCAAAACTTTCAACAATTCCGACACATCTAGAGACAGTCCTCGTCGGCCACATTCAGCCGTAGTCAGGTCATAGAATCCTTTAGCTCCTTGGAGTAGATTTGTTGGGATTGAAGCTGCTCTTGTAATCTTGAAATCGTACACGTCCGACGACCCTTGTTCGTCCTCCAGATCTTTCAGTGGAATTTGGAACATAAACGTGTTCTTTGGCTCTTCCAAATTTGTCGTGCGGATGTCATGAGTGGTGTAAATTGCTTTGAATCCATCCGTTGCGATTCGGGTAGGATTTTGCTTATTTTTTTCCATGTAAAGCTTTGCTTCCATTTCCTCAAGCTGGGCGACTGCGTACAGGACAAGTTTTCTCCAAAGTTTTGGCTTCGGGGCATCTTTGTTCGAATCGTCATTGTCCGCTCTGTCTGAGCCTGGAGACTTCCTGCCGCTCTTGTTGGGCTTTTTGGCGCTGATGACCTTGCCCTTATTCTTGGCCATTCTGGCTTCCTTGTCTTTCTTTGAGGTCGCTGATAGGTCAATATCGATTTCGTATTGGACAATTTGAGTTGGGAGTGCAATCCGGGACAGAAGGCTGTTTAGAATGAGATCGATTTGACGTTCAGAAACTGTTCCGGGCTCAATACTCCCTGGTGGTTTGAGTCCCTCGCCTTCTTGCACTTGGATCCATCCGAGTGAAGCTTCGTTCAACATTTGTTTTGAGACCGTTAGTGGAAGAATTTCTTTGGATTTTGTGACGATGGGCTTTGACCAACGCCCGTAGCCACCGCCACCGCCGCCGCCATTGTAATTGTCTCGAGCACTTCCACCTTTATGTGAGTCATGGGTGCCGGCACCTCTTCGGTGGTCACCTCCACCACAACTTCCTGGGTCACTACTCGCTCCGCCTCCATGTCCATATCCTTTTTTTCCTGCAAAGAAACCGAAACGAGCCCAAAAGATTAAATTATTGTGTAAATTTAGTCCTGCGTTGCGTAATTCTGTGCTTAATACGGCCACTGCGCTGCACCCGGTCCCGGCATTGAATTTTTTGTGAAAAGATATACAAACTGCAGAAATTGAAGCGAGAAAAGTCAATATGTAGTCTTACCGTCCATGATTATAACAAATTCCTGACTGCCAAGCAAGTTGAGCAACTGAAGATCAGCAAAAACTGTAGTTTCTTGAGTTCAAATGCTTGGGATTCGATTCGAAAGTATCAAAAGAGCGTCTGATCAAGAAATTCGATGATTTCGATTGCGACAAATTTCTTCTCCGTGCTTTGACTTGAGTCGATTTTGTTTTCTGTCTTCCCTTACTTTGTAGTGTCAACAAGTTTTTGTCTTGGCAACTGTATGGCTTCCGAATTGGTTTTTGATCGAATGACGTTTGTTGATTTCGTGCGAGAGATTTTTGTTTCTTCATAGCAATAGCAACAAAGGTTACATTGAATATTTGAAAATATTAAGGAGTTCACTAAAATCTCATCAAACATAAATTTTTCACAGTTTGCACATATTTCATTGGAACTTCTTTAATAATTTTTTTCGGTAAAATATGACATGCTGTGAAGCCAAATGCAACGAACGTTTAGTAGTTTTGTGTCAATTTATAATTTTAAATATTATTTTAATTTATTTGAAAGCACTGTATTGTAATCCTCATTGCAATAATTTGATTGCTCAATTCTCGCTTCTCCTGGATTGCGAATTACGTAATATTTCTTGGATTATTGGCTTTTAGTTTTTGCACAACATGAAACAATTTGGAGAAGGATATTGAATACATGGCTATTTTTTTGATCCGAACCATTTTGTACGTCCTCCGCTTGCTTATTGTACGAACAAATGCGCATTTATACACAAGAACTAAATTTAAACAGAAAGTGTTCAATTTTGGATTTTTTGTGTGTGCATGAATTGCCATTTTGTTTTTTGTGTTTGATCGAACTTGAGTACAGCAAGCTTTTAGATAAAAGATACTCTTTCCTCTAAACCGCATAATTTTTCATAAAATTTTATATAAGTTTTCCATCGCATGACACACATTTTTTAAAAACGATGCCATTTTTATTTTGATTAAATCGAGCTCATTTTGGATTTCGAAGTAAAGTATTTCACATTTCTTAACAAAAAAATATTTCCAACGTTTTCCGTATTGTCGTCTGGGCCAAATTGTTCAGAATTCTACTTATGTTCAAAATTCTTTTCTCAAAATGTTTTAATTTTAGAGTCCGGGAATTCAATCGTAAGTCATCATGCTAAGAGTTGCATGCTAAGCGCCGAGCATTTTTAATTGTTTGAACTACGTATTACATTGTATAACGAATTTAAAGATTCCTTTTTCGTATTATTTGAAGTAAGAAGATTGTGGACAATTCAATATATTATTTTGTGAAGCTGATACATAATATGATAAACACATTGTTTCCAATATCGGTTCACATAGGTACATTGTTTCCAATATCGGTTCACATAGGTCATGGTAAGATTAATAAGAAACAGACAACAACAGACAACAAGCCAGATTTAAATTAAGTGAACCTAATGAAAATGTCGTCCCTCTCGACCATGTTACAGAGTAGAAATTTTACAATGTAACGAACACAATCTGCAGTTTGACAGTTGAAGGAAAAAAATGCTCTCTTGACTAAACGTGCAAAAATTAGGATGACATCGAGGTACGCTTGTGCCGGTCTGGCACTGTACTGCCTGAACCGGATTCTTCGGTTCTGTAACTTTACAACGGATTTACCAAATTCCTACTAGCAGCAAGTTGATTTGTCAATTTTGAGCCCCCACAAGAGTCCAAAGCCCGAACAGAACTTAAAGTGAAAATACCAATTCAATTTTTGGGTTTGTTATTTGGGCCATCCGAATCCAAACCAAAGTTTATAACAAAGTCCAAAGCCAAAAAATTAGATTTCACGTGAGTTTTATTTTTTTAATTATAGATAGGAAAATACGACATTTACTTAAGCCAGTCGCAGTCTGTTGTTCATTTTATTCCACTAACAGATTTCGGAACATTAGTAAAAACAAAATTTCTCAACAATCCTGCCCAAACCAAGTCTATTCTGCAGCGAATTTTTCTGACAAGTTTAAAACATAGCTAAGATATTTTCGAAACATGACAATCATATCGATTTAGAACGGTGAATACACGCCCAGAAATGTTCATTTACAGGTTGTTGTTCTTGTTCAGTTTTTACTGAATACTTGGCAACTCTCAATGCCATGTTGTTAATAAGCTAATAATTCTCAGCTTACAAATTTCATACCAGGTCAGTAAAGGTTGCACTACTACTTCTCATATTAAAAATTCAATCTCAAAACCTGCCTTTGCCCTTGTCTGCAGCTGCACTCCAAAAATTCATGGCTCTCAAGCTATCAGCTGTAAGCCTTTAATTTCTTTGGTCGGCAGTACTTTTTTGTACATACAGTATAGAGATGAAAAATCCTGTAAGCAAAGCTTGTCTTTCTTGTCTCTGGCTCAGGATGGTTGCAATTGCATTGCAACTAATGATAAAGACAAGTAATAATTGTTACTCAATTGAAGCAAACAAAAACTTACACATGACTGAATGCAATTTGTCCAATTTTAAAAGTTTTTCATGTTCTTGTCCTCTACACTTTAGTGTTACTATTTCTAAATAATTGCCAATTCTTTTTAGTTGCTTTGGAGCAAGTGCAAGCCCAAGTATCGATCTTTTCTCCGAATATTATTCGCGAATTCGTTTTGTCATCCAAATTAGATAAACAGGAACTGATTAAGCTTATATTTGGGTTTGAATCCATGGTATTGATGTGTTTTCTCTCGCCTGTCTCAGACAGAAAACAATACTAATGGTCTTGGTCATTATTTCACAAGACGAATAGCACGCCGTGCGGGCAAACCCAGGTTTTTGTGAGCGAATTTTGCATCTTAGTTTCATATGAAAACGATAAAAGTAGAAATTACACGAAAAAACGAAGTTAGCAAAAGCGATACTAAAAGATGATAAACAAGTTAAAAAAAATGAAATTGATTATCTGAAAGATGATATAGAAACTACCTTGGGTAATACCTTGGCCTTTACGAACTAAATTTTTTAAATTAGTGTTGGCATCAAACCATACAATTTTGTGGTTCAAAATATCGTTCATAACGATCAGCGAATGTGTCTGCCTGTTTGACGGTACTTATTGTTATTAATGCAAAATAATGAAATTTAGTTTATTTATAAAAACACAAATTTTGTTCACAAATTAGTACGTGAATTTAGTATATTGAAGATTCATTTGCACTGCAAGTGATATTGACATTCTATTTTTTATTTTGATCACATGTTGGTTTTCACGAGCTCTAGATTTAAGGACTCCCATTTTTGCAAAGACCCTGTTCTTTAATTTTCACGACTTCAAATTATTTAACTGCTACTGCAAACTGTAACCCATATAGAAATCACATCTGCGAATTTTCATTGGTTTTGCATTATTTTTATAACCTCATTCTTGGAAAGAATTTGAACCAAACCTTATCGCCTAGATCGTCAAGATTTGACTGATGTGTAGGAAGGAGTATTTTGAAATAAATTTAAAGAAATGAATTAATGTTATCGAATCGCAACACTTTTTATGGACATCGAACGAGTCACACTTTTGGCATTAGTTACATGCAGCTCGAATGGAAACTCCAAGTTACAAATAGTGGCACTTAATTTCCGGTGTTGAAATACATGCAAGTGTATTTGAAAAATTCAATTTCGACGGCGGTGGTGGACGTAAACAATATTAGCGAGGCTATTCCGCAGAGGCAAATCAGATATCTGGGTAGAGATAAGGCAAGATGATTTTGCGTTCAAGTTTTTCATGTTATTGCCTATTGCTTTTCTTGCCCCTGGTCTATTTTATAGATAAAAAAATTAAAAATTAAAAAAAATGCATTGGAAATATTTTTTGTAGTGTAAGTACGTCGTGATTGTTACTGAAGGGAATATGGTATGCTGTAAGTTGGCAGATTCCTTCATATATCAGAAGCGACATAGTTTTCAAGAGCCATCACCTTTAATTTGTGACTATCAGATTTGAAAGCTCAAAAATCGTGAGTGGTATTGCAACTGGAACAATGAATCAAATTTAAAATGTGACAAGCAACTATATAAATTTAGATTGAGTTTAGCTTGACAAGCTTGTTGTATTTTGTCCATTTATGTATTAAGTTCAAGTTTTGCATACATTTTTAACTACGTGTTTTCACTTTTCGTTCGTGTATTGAACTACCTTGGCTAACTGGACCGACTCGACGCACAAGTTTTAAGATATTGGCGTAGAATTGAAGGAAAGGAAAACAGCTACAGACCAAAACCGGGTAACTCGTGGAGTTTGGGTTCAGTTCTGCCGTGAAGTTTGGGTCTAGTCTGTGTCACGCTCTCATGCTGCTGTGGCTGTGATTCAATTCAGGCTGTCTCATGCATGTGGTGAAAGTTGAGTGAAAGTAAACAAAGACAAATATTCCATTGCACTGCTTATATTGCAAACAATTAAGAAATGATTGTAAAAATTTGTTTAGTAAAATCGAATTAGATGTTGAGTATTAATTTGGATTACAGCCAAGCGAATACAATATTTGCTGCCAAAGAATCGATCCCAGCCCAGCCAGTGAGGGGGTAAACTCTAGAAGGAGTCGGAACTCACTCGGCTTAAAATCTTCAAATTATTGTGAGTTTAGTTTGAATTTTTATTTCGCTAAAAACAGAAGAAATGTTAAAATAGCAATTTGTCGTCCTTACACAAATTTCGATAGCTCAGCCAATACGGCTGGCTGCAAACCTTCCCAAGAATGTCAGCAATGTAGTTAGTATAACTACATTGCTGTATTTTAGTGTAAATTCTGTAAATGTGAAACCACACAACCCCACCGAATCATAAAATTGGCGAGAGTGAAGGCAAATACAAAATAAAACGTCTTGTCACGTCACCGTCACAAAAAAAAACACACAAATTGACAGATTCTGTTCTGTCTGACATTCACCTGACATGTTACACAAGGCATTCACTACACGCGAATGTTGAAAATATATTGTCTATTTTATTCGAGACGTCTCCCCCAGGACAGATCCTGCCTTTCACAAATTTTTTTTGCTTTCTTTGGTGTGAATTCAATATTACAACTTTTGTGACCGTGCCATGAGTGGGCTCTGCTCAATTTTAACATTTATTTCGATTTTTATGAATTGATTCACCAACATTTATTTGCTAGTTGGTAATTGTAGGTTTTGCGGTAGGTTGGTTGTTGGGTTGCCAAACTGTTTGCCAAACTGTTAACAAACAAACTGAGGTTTTCAAACTGTTTACTTGAATACAAAAATATATTTATTCTATTACATTAATAGTGACGCCGAAATGCCAAAACAAGCCAAATTTGTTAATAACCAATTTTTAGCTTTGTAGTGTCGAGAGTTATATTTCGAGGCTGACGTAAAACAAAAATTCAATTTTACTTGAAAATTCAACTGGTCTCGTCTAGTGTAATTTGTAAATTCTGAAAAACTAGCTACTGACAGACTTGCCCTTGGCCATGCACTTCAATTCTCGTTCCGATTCAGGGTATTTGGAGTAAGGAAAACCTATGTATTTTCAGTATTTTAGTGGATATTTTTTATTTGATTTGATTTATAAACTGTTCCAAATCCCCAAGAAAAACCTCCCTGCTGTGCACGGCAAACATTCCCTTTATCGCTAAATCAATCCTCCTCGGTTACATAATACACGAGGCGTCACCGAGTCACCTCTCACCTGGAATCGTACCCGGGTATCACTCCAGCCAGTAATTAATTAAAGACTGGGAGCCGAAACCACTGAGCCCTTTGTAAATTTGATTTAGGTAGATTTTTTTTATGTAATTCATTCAATCTCAGGGGCGAACGGGTTCCGTTTCCAATCTGTCCGACGTCTCGCAGAATTATTCAAACTTTCAAACTCTTGCAGAAAACGAAAAACTTTTATTAGATTTATTCCTTCATATTCTCTCAGACTTCAAATGTTGGTCTTCAAATTAATTAGTCAAACTTGTGATTTGAGTGAAGATTAGACAATCAGTTGTCAGTTAGTCAAATTTTCTACTCCAGCTCTGCAAAAATTGGCTTGCAAAAATAAAGTAGCGAGCATAAATTATCACTGCTTAAAACTTCTTTGGTGTTTAAATAAGAATATGCATAGAGAAATCGATTCAGAGGAATAACTTTCTCATTTGAAGTTCTTGTAGCTTTAGCTCTGCCAAAATCACCAAAATTGAATGAATGAATAGATAGAAAAATAATGGTTCAAGAACTATTCATACCAAAAAACCTAACCAAAACCTGAGTTTGCCATCCTCCAGCCAACTTTTTGCGAAATTTGCATTTTGCTTAGGAATACGCATAGGGATAAAAACGCAGCAGGCATGGGAGGCAATTTATCTTGTGACAGTGGGCCAAAGTGACAAGCTTGTGACACTGACACGATGTGAGCATAAGTAAGTTGTCTTCATTTGTTCTGAGTTGTGACGTTTTTTTTATTCTTCCAACTTTTCTTTTCCATTCAAAATATTAGGTCGGGGGTTAGACTGCATAATGTGTCTGCGATCGATTCGAAACACATACCTCATTATATTCATTTCGATTGCCAATATTTCGCCAATAAGCCAGGTTGACATTCACAGATCGTGAGATTGTGAGGAGGAAAATTTCCAAATCTTCTCAATTTCGATCCCTTTTAGTTCTAACTCAAGCTTATCATTGTCAAACTGGCCCTGAGATTGTGTATTATTTGCAAAACAGTAGGGATATAGTGCATCACTCCCCAATTATAGGGATGGCCCGAATATTCGGTTGGCCGAATAGTGGCCGAATAGGAATATTCGGTATTCGGCCATCGGCCGAATCG
>JAQGCM010002259.1:0-11738 GCA_034699705.1 Hymenaphorura dentifera
TTTTTTGCTGGGGAGGCATGGAGATTTAATTTTAAATTTCAAAATTTTTGATTGTTGCTAAGGCATTCTTAACTTCTACCTGAAAGTGGAAAAAATGGACTTTTGCGTAACTACCCTAGTTACGAGACCTCCTGATAGATCGATCACCTAGCAAAAAAGTGGATTCTCCTTGGTTATCATTAAAAGAATTTCGAATCCCCATAAATCGAACAAGGCTAAATTTATGATTTCGTGATATTTCATTTGCAGAGTACACCATGCCAACATCCAGTGATATTCCTCCGAGACGTGGGCTTCCGACAACTGGTCGCCCTTCTCGAATTCATGTATGCTGGTGAGGTCAATGTATCTCAATCAGAACTACCCGCTCTGTTGCGCACCGCAGAAGCCCTCCAGGTTAGAGGCTTGGCCGATACCACAGCGAACAATAACATCGCGTCCCAACCTCCACCACAACGACAGGTATTTAAGAAAATGCAATCAAATATATTCTCTCTTTTGCCATTTCCCGAAACCACATTGCACGAATTTCTAAAACAAACTATTGATTTTTACGACGTTAAACCTTATTGTATTCTCCTATTTCAGGGTTTTTCACCGCAGTATGCCCCAGCACCACCACCTGCTCAGACAATGATGCCTCCTCCGCAAGCTCAAGCCCCAATTCCTATTCCAGGTGAGCTGCCTGGTGATCAAATCCTTCCCGACCCACCAACGACATCGCCTTTAGATTCAGCTCCAAAATCAACCAAAGAAGAGGTAGATATGGCTGAAGATGCAAATCGAAATCCTGACGAGGAAGAGTCTTCCAGCGAATCAAATGACTCCCAAGACGACTTTGAGGTATCACATTTACTTTCATGCATTTTGTTTTGGGTTGCCGGATTTTCGCAACTTTCTATTCTTGTCAACAGGTTACTGAATCAGACATGAAGGATTTTATTAATCATGCTCCAGTTCCTGATCAACCTCAAGACCCGGGTAAGGCTCAGTTTGAATGTGTTCAATTGATATACGACAAAGTGAATTGGACCTTACAAAAAGATTAGAGTACTTGTACACTTGTTGTACATACGCTACCTTTGTGCAAACACTGCAAAAAAAAAGCGTAGAGCAGAACTTTGTAGATTTTCATCCACGATCGTTCACTTCCGTTCTTTTGTGATTAGTAGATTTGTTTGGCGGCACTCAAGACGAAACTGGTAACGCTGTAGATCTCAACCAAGACTTAGGAAATGTATCGATTGCCGGAAGTCAGTCCGAGGAGGAAACATCCGATGAAGACGATGACGATGGGGAGTGCAAGGAATTTACTTATCAGTCGGATGCATCATACAGCCAAGGTATGCTTTAAAGGCAGATGTGGAAATTCCCAAGCCTTTTTATGCATACGATTGTTTAATTTACTTTGCGTTATCACAATTCAAATATTCGATGTAATCCACATTTCAGAAACTATGCCCGAGGCTGGTGGTAACGAGAATGGAGAAAGTATAGCCGGCCCTTCAGGTACAAGCGGTCCAACAACAGGGACTGCAGTTCCAGGTGATTTAAAAGAAGAAGGTAGCGTGTTAACTACCGGCAGCGGAAGCAGTGGAGGAAGGAGTAGGCTGTCACGGTCTCTCTGGCCGCCCGGAATTCCTTACCATGGCCCGCAACAGTGTCCTTATTGTTCAAGAGTTTTAAGTAATGTTGGAAATTGGCGGAAACACGTACTGACCATGCATTTTGCAAGAGAAAAAGTGTACAAATGTCGACATTGCAATAGCTCTTTTAGGACAGCAGAATACTTACAGAAACACTACGTTAGAGTTCATAACTATCCGCAGAAGATGACGAGGCGGAAATATGTCGAACAGACGTAGCCTTCCACGTCGATGTGTGTTTGTGTGTGAACTTGTGTGGTGAGCAACTTCATCAGCATGACCAGTTTTCCATCCCAGTTCAGAATCTCTTTAATAATCCAATTTTAATACCGGTGTAACCAACTAATATTATTTAATTTTTAAGTTTAGATTTAGTTTTTAATTATCTAAATACTACGCTACGTCCATTTGCTACTATTAGCGTGCAAATTACTTCGCCATGTCGTAATTAGCATTTATTACGCCATTTGTTTTGTGTCATTTTACTTGACCGTTCTCTCCCTATACGAAACTTTAGAGTAGCTCCAATGTAATATTTTTAGTTTTCATATTTCTCTTGTTTTTATTCATGAAATCATTTCTATAGCAGAAGCTGCATTTTATATTTCTTTGGAAGTAATAAATTCATCACTCAGACTTATGGATACGATTCGTGGAATAGTTGTGGCTTAACTTGTATTTACTTCTGATTTATGATCAAAGAGTCACGCTGCTAAAATTCTAACAAACTTCGCTAAAGTTTAACTGGTTGGCCACAGACTTGGCTGACCACCGACCGTTAAATCTTGAATTTCTTTGTGGAGTCGCCAAAGTCAACTTTTCGTGGTGAAAGGTTTTTATTCAAGAATTATTACTTCGGAATTTGTGAGACATTTGAGTGTCCGACATGGACTTAGGAAATTTAGGGAGCCTTGTCAAAAGCCGGGAATCGTTGGCATGACAGATGAGTTAGTAGAAACCGGTGGTAGTTTCAGAATCTCCCCATTTCCATGTATATTTGTTTAACGTTTTCTATTATCTATTCCTTGCCATCTTCGTTCCAGGAAGGTTCATAAAATAATTTCTATGTACTAAGTACACATATGGGAATGGCATGACGGAGATAAGGCACGCAACCCTGCCATAAGGTCCGATTCCGCTACTACAATCTTGATACGTAGTAATTTCGCTTTGAATTTATAATGTCCTGTCCTGACCGTTTTCAACTGATAATTTTCATCTGCGTATCTAATAAAGTGATTTTCCGGTCAAATTAACACCAGTTGAACGGTTTATTACTGCAACTTTGTTTTCCAGCCGCACTGCTTGTGAAGAAATTAAACGTCTTCGTTAGTTCACACTACGTATGAAAATGAAAATTATTTCATTGTCAATCAGATGCCCACTCTGCAACTCTACTTTCTGAGTCGGCGAGGTCAAGGTCACGAGTCGCAACAATAGTTCAAATCTCTCAGTCCATCTAAAATTCCTTCCGGAATGAATTTATTGGCTTATTTCTTGCAAATCTAACATGTGCAGTGAAATTAAAAGTGATCTTTTTGAACATGAAAGAATCCAAAGTATTTCAATATGCGCCGTCGTCAAGGTATCTTGAAAGAATCGATCATTCAATCTCAATGTAAATGTAACTGTAGAAACTCCGGAAGGGTTGACTTTGTCTGGTTCAAAATGAAACAAAATGATCTTCGCAAAGAACTACTTAAATGGACTTCCTCCACATGTAATCAATCAGAAGAGGGGTTCAACTTTCTCCTGATAAGGACTTGAGACTTAAACTTTCTCCCAGACCAGAACCAGCCCAGAGTAGGCAGGCAAGACAGGAACACTTTCTTTAGTTCTTTTTTGACTTGCAACGCAACGGTTTGCAACGTTGATGAGTTCCTAAGCATTCAAACTTTACTGCTTCTGCTGGAAATGTAAATTTTAAAAATAAATTGCGGTCATGCTAAGATACTATGATCTCTGAAGAATCTACTGTATGCAAAATCATCTTCATTTTCACTGCAGATCAAATCACAAATGGCATTTGAGGCAGCTCTACTAGGTTGCAGCAACTTGCAATTTATTTTCAAATTTAATATTTCATGCAGTTTTTATTGGTTCGCTTTTCTAGAGTAGTGTAGAACCTAATAAATGTGTAAATCACACGTATACATGGCAAACTACTTATGTGCTAATTTTGCAGAAATACGGCAATTTCTGTAATTTTGACTGACCAGCATAGCACTTCTGAAAATATTTCAGCATCGTTCTATTCTGTATGAATATTCCACTCTAGGAGTTGACAAAAAAATTAATTTCGTTCGCTTCGCTTCTCGCTGTGTACTTTTCGAGTGCGACTTGCTTGAACTACACGCATCATCTAATTAAACACACGCTTCCAAGCAACAACCAGCTGCCTGCAATTTAAGAGACATCGTGGCATGAGTATGAGCAATGAAAATGTGACATAATTGCAAACTACATTCAACTAGTAGTTTGCATTGAAACGTTGAATAACAAACCACTGGAGTCCAAAGTCTCAAAATCCACATGATTTTAAACTCTTGTAAATAATGTTATCTGATACCAGTATAAAAAACTCAACCCTGAATGCATAAGCAAAGCTTCAATTTTTTTTACAAATTGAGTTCGAAGTTCACACGGATGATTTGCTATTAAAGCCTCAGCACTTCAAATGTTTTTCATCAGTTCATACTTCTGATTTGGACAGAATTTATTTAAAAGAGAACATTTTGACGTGAACTTGAAAAAGTATAGCGGATATTTTAGAGTGAGCACTATGGTGAACAAGACAACTTATTCGAATGGCAAAACGCCGAAAGTTTGCATCATTGGCGCCGGGTAAGGCTTGCACACTTGTATAACAAGGTTTCGCTATTTTTTCAATCGCTTTATATCCCGAATCGTGTTATAATTCCGACTAGATTTTCCGGCCTTTGTGTCGCAATCAAGCTGCAGAAGGAATTGGGCTTGAAGACTTTCACAATTTTTGAAGGAAACAAAGACGTTGGGGGAACTTGGTTCTCGAATACATATCCGGGTTGTGCCTGCGATGTTCCAAGCCATCTTTACTGCTATTCATTCGAACCAAATCCAGGTCAGTTGTCTGTCAGTTTGTTGCTATCGAACATGTCAATATTTATATAGTACTATAGATTCAAACCAAATTATTAACTTATTGCAGAATGGACTAGAACATATTCTCCTCAGCCGGAAATCTGGAACTACTTGAGGAAAGTTGCAAAGAAGTATGAACTTTACTCTAAAATCAAGTTTGAAACGCATGTTAAATCCACAACATGGGACGAAACTCTGAAAAAATGGAGAGTCGTTGTAGAAGACAAAAATTCAAATGAAAACCAGGAAGAATTGTTTGATATTCTGTAAGCCTTATACAAATTCGTGAGCATTTCATTGAGAGAGCATAACTGCACGTACTAAACTTTCATTTGCTTTCGGTTGTATTAGATTTAATGGAACTGGAGCACTGAGGGCAGCAAACTATCCTCCGCAATTCGAAACATTCAAAGGACCAATGTGCCATTCGGCGGAATGGGACCCTTCAATCGATCTCGATAATAAAATCGTTGGTGTTGTCGGAAGTGGTGCAAGTGCGATTCAAATCATTCCAAGTATCGCACCACGAGTGAAAGAACTTCATGTTTTCCAACGCAAACCTGCTTGGGTCGCTTATCGTCCGCAACACAAATTCCCCGAATTCCTGAAAACACTCTTCACCTACATTCCTTTGTTGATGCTCATCTACAGAACATACATTTACCTCACAAATGAATTAAAACACTTCGTATTTAGAGCCAACTCCTTTTTGGGACGACTTGGTAAGTTATAAATTGCAGTAAAACCAGAACTATTCAAACGGATAATAATATTTTGACAAATTACAATTTTTTAGCCAAACGAGCGTCACTCAAACATATGAAGAAACAAATTCCTGATAATGAAGAATTACGTAAAAAGCTTACTCCTGATTATGCGTTTGGTTGCAAAAGGCTGCTTCCAACAAATGCATACTATCCAACCCTGAACTTGAGTCATGTAACTGTGCACGCTGGAAAAATTGCAAACGTTTACGATCACTCCATTGCAATGGCAGATGGGACCACAACAAAATTAGATGTAAAAGCAATTTCACTTTGGCAATATTTTGAATTGCTCAAATTTTGTTGTGCTAAGAATTTTTTTATATTCGTAACATTTTCAGGTCCTCATTTTAGCCACCGGTTTCCGTGTGCATGATTATTTCTCTCCACTCGAAGTTATCGGAAAAGATTCTCAAAATATTTTGTCACAATGGAAGGAAACGGCACCCAGGATGTACTACGGCATTGTCGGAAGTAAACTACCGAACAAATTCTATATTCTGGGACCGAACACCGTGAGCACTTTTGCTTTTATTTTTAGATTGATGAATCTCAACTTCTCAACCCCAACCTTCATGGAATGATAGACTAATTTTATTTTAATTTTTAACTAGGGTCTTGGCCACAACACAATTATATTCATGATTGAGTGCCAAGTTAACTTTGCACTCAGCGTTTTAAAAGAAATGATGGCCAGAGATGCCAAAGTTGTTACCATCAAAGAGTCCGTAGAAGATGACTACATGCGAGAATTGGAAACGGAGATGAGCAAAACAGTTTGGGGTACTCAAGACTGTGGTTCGTGGTATTTGAACGATGCTGGTGTGAATACTACACTTTGGCCCAAAAATTGCACTGCTTACTGGAAAGAGACAAGGACAGTTGACTTTACAAAGTTCAACTTCAAATAATGTAGATTACTTTAATGGATTTGGGGCACAATTTCTTATTTTTGGTTGTATAGTTTGATTTAGTGATACATAATATGTACGCTATTCTTTTTGGAATAAAGTAAAATGATATATTTTCTTGAGTATAGAATCGCATTGAGAATAGTCTCTTTAAGAATGTTGATGCTTCAGAAATACTGTGGGAAACTTTTTCAACAAACTGCTGTGCAATGAATGAATGAAAAATTGCAAAAACCAGCTAATACTGATCTGTGCATCGTTTCAAGCTTTTGAAGCTCTAAAATTACAGCTATTCAAATGAGAGGTTGAGCTTCTTCGAAATTATAATGCTTTATTCAGCATTTTGTTGCTATTTAGAATTGCTTGGCATGTATCGGTTATTGTGGGGAAAAGAAATTTTATGGTGCAAATAACATTTTGTTTACCCACATGGTCGCTCCACGCAAAATATAAATTATTTTGAGGAACGTAATGGATAAAAAGCACGAAAAGTTCGCGAGCAAAGTACAATCGCAGTATTCTCGATTCGCTTGAAGGCCCTCACCATATTCCTGATCTGGAACATCGTGCGTTTGTAATGTGAAGTTCATTTCGAGTTGTGGTAATAGATTATATTAATAGTCAAATAAAAATAATAAACATGCCTATTTGAACTCATCGCCACAAACCACAAAATGAAGGTGTGTGTGACCTCATTTTCATAACAAGAATTTTGTTTTTTGCAAGAATTTGTAGAAAGCAGAGAAAGTTTGTTGTTGCAGTAGAACACTTTTGTGTTCACTGTTTGCGGAAAATTTTAGGGGAATTGTATGTATACGCCAGGAATGAACTATTGGACAAATCACTTTCTGCAATTCAAGCATTTCAAAATTATTTATATCCATTGCTGAGCATGCTGAATGGGTGGTCGTAAAAGTTTGTAAATTTTCGCAAACCGTAGCACTTTCAGAGAGTTTCAGGTAAATTTACAAGCACTTAAAAAACCCAAGATCTCTTTCATTCGATAAATTTTTGAGGACCGTAAAACATATCTTGAAATAACGGATAGAATATTCAAGTCAGATATTTTGGAGCATAGTTAAAGCTAATCCGTCTTGGACAAACTGCTCTTCTCTTAAGTTATTGTAAGTCCGAACGGAATGACTTGGATCACCTGGTAGTTAAGGCATAAAATCCCTTCGTTTTCGGTTTTACATCGTTCTTTCTGTCGAAAATGATAAACGCATAAATTCACTCGTGAGTCGTGCCGTGTTCCTTTCGTACTGATTTTGTTATCGCAGAATGCAGAAGTATTCGGTTAACTTCTCTTCTTGGAAAACTCATTGGTCTTTGCTCTGTAATTTAGCTTCCGTTTTTATTACATTTTCTCAGGCATAGTTCATTAAATTTTGCGTTTAGGATTTCGGTAAAAACATTGGCGTAGTTTTAGATTCTAAAGAATTCTTGGTCTGCCGATCACGCTGTCACTCTAATCGTGAAAGAGACGGAAAAGTCACTTTAAAATTTGTTTGCAAACCAATTTGCATTTGAAACGAAGTGTGGCAAATCGAATTCATCCACTGTATCTGCATTGCAAAGGCTAGATTGACTGCAAATTAGATATTTAATGAATGAAATGCCAAATGACAGCAAAAAAAGTTTGCAAAGAGTCGGAGCATCTGCATCATAAGTTAAGCACTATGCACGCTTCACTCGTTGAGTTTTTCAAGGTCTTCTGCACTTGAAATGCTACTTCAACATTAACCATCAACCAATTACAAATTTGGTCATATAATTTCAACATTTCTAAACAATTTGCTATTTTCATTTTACCGTAATGAAGCTGTAGTGTGCACGTGTGTAATGACGAGAATGTTGCACACAACGAAAAATAAAGAATAAGCTTGAACTCGAATCAGGTGAACATTTAATCGCGGAGAGCTTAACGTGTTCAGTGTTAGATCATCTAGAAGCGAAATTTCATTTGAAAAGGATGACTTTGGCCTCAGGGTCCAAAGTTGGGAAGTCCAGCTCTGAAGTGATAAATTGATTTTGTAAATAATACTATCGGGTCAGGTTCTAGTACAAAATATGATTCTGCTGGTACCAGAACACTGATAAAATCATTTGATTATAGGCTATAGGGACCAAAGTACACTGTCCGTGCCCTATTAAAACTTGAGCAATTCTGATGTAACTTACCAGTTGAACTTGTCGTTTTGTTTTAATTCATATAAGTTGAACTCTCTAGGCCGCAAAAGTGAACGCTAGCAAAAATTGCTGAACATGACCAATAAAATTACTTATTCAAACGGGAAAACTCCCAAGATTTGCATTGTTGGTGCAGGGTAAGCATGACTTGCATCTTTTATGTTGAAATTTATTGGTGTTTTTGAAAATCTAATTATCTCTAATAGATTTTCCGGCTTGTGTGCTGCAATTCGGCTCAAGAAGGATTTGGGCTTGGATACTTTCACTATTTATGACGGAAATAAAGATGTTGGAGGAACCTGGTTTTCAAACACGTACCCTGGCTGCGCTTGTGATGTTCCGAGTCATCTCTATAGTTTTTCCTTCGAGCCAAACCCAGGTTTGCACGAACGTTAAAAATGATGATAATTTCTACTCAATGTTTTAATACGATTGATTGCAATCTCCAATACATAATTTTCAGAGTGGACAAAGAACTATTCCCCACAGCCCGAGATTTGGAACTACTTGAAAAGAGTTGCAAAGAAATATCAACTTTATTCAAAAATCAAATTTCAATCATTCGTCAAGTCATCAACTTGGGATGAATCGCTCCAAAAATGGAGAGTCATCGTCGAAGACAAAAATGCCAATCAAGAAGCGGAGGAATTGTTTGATATTGTGTAAGTTTGCTTTGAGAAAGAAATTTAATATTATATTTATTGATATCACGCAATAATTAAACATTGCGTGTTGCGTGTGGAGTTTGCAAGTGTGAGATTAACTGTAATTTGCTTGTTTAGAATGAATGCGGCCGGTGCATTGCGAATAGCGAATATTCCATCTCAATTTGAGTCATTCAAAGGACCAATGTGTCACTCGGCGGAATGGGATCCTTCAATCAAACTTGACAATAAAATTGTAGGGATTGTCGGAAGTGGTGCAAGTGCGATTCAAATCATTCCAACTATCGCACCACTCGTGAAGGAACTTCATGTTTTCCAAAGGAAACCCGCTTGGGTTATGCCGCGTTCGCAATATCAATTCCCAGAATTCTTGAAAACACTCTTTGCCTACGTCCCATTTTTAATGTTGATGTATCGATATTTTATTTTCCTTTCAAATGAACTTAAGCATTTCATATTTAAGGCAAACTCGTTCTTTGGACGATTAGGTAAGCTCACACTATCAAACCCTTACTAGCTACAAATCCTTTCGGTAGCACTTTGCAAGTTGTTAATGAATTGCTTTTTTTCAGGAGTGAAAAAATCACTCAATCACCTGAAGACACAAATTCCTGGAAATGAAGAATTAAGGAAACAACTCACACCCAATTTTGCATTTGGTTGTAAAAGGCTTCTGCCGACTGACGTGTACTACCCTGCAATGAATTTGAGCCACGTTAATCTTCACAATGGCAAGATATCAAATGTGAATGATCACTCCATCACAATGGAAAATGGACAAACGACAAAATTGGACGTAAGAAAAAATTAAATTCTGGATATAATCATAGTCTTTCAAAATCAGCTACCATTATATTTTTCCAAATCTTCCAGGTCCTGATATTAGCTACTGGGTACCAAGTACATGAATATTTCGGCCCAATGCAAATTATTGGAAAGAATTCACAAAATATTTTGTCACAATGGAAAACCAAGGAACCTCGACTGTACTACGGCATCGTGTGTAGCCAAGTGCCCAACCAATACTTTCTTCTTGGACCAAACACGGTAAGCGATTTTGCCACCTAAGTTATGCCCATTCAAGTAAAAGTATTGAATCTTTCTAATAAAAATTATTTGAATTCTCAGGCTCTTGGTCACAACACAGTTGTCTTTATGATTGAGTGCCAAGTAAATTTCGCTATTAGTCTAATCAAAGAAATGATGCTCAGAGATGCCAAAGTTGTGAACATGAAACAAGCGGACGAAGAAGAGTATATGCAGTGTATGGAGTCAGAAATGAGCAGAACCGTTTGGGGAACTAATGATTGCGGTTCATGGTATGTGAACAAAGCTGGTGTGAATACAACACTTTGGCCCAAAAATTGTACTGCTTACTGGAGGGAGACCAAAGCTGTCGACTTTTCAAAGTTTGACTTTAAGTAGAATCGCAGTCTCAGCTGCTGGGATTTCTAGTCTAGCAATTTTTAGCAAACCCAATCGAATTATTAAACGATTTATTTTTAATTAAAATTTGAAGTAATTTATTTCAACACTTGTTCTACAAATTCCTTCGAATGCCGGCTGCACTTTGGCTCACCTCATTCTAAATCGATTTACTTTACTGACTTACACTAACCTGTGCTGCAATTTTGCAAATAATATGTTGCAATTTTGCAATACGAACCTTGAGAAATCTCGCAGCTGAACTAATGAGTCAACTCAGCACAAGATCATTACACATCTATGCATGACTTGGGTTTTTGCAGCGTAAACCATTCAAAACATGAAAATCATAACTGATATGATGAAATGTTACGTAAACAATATAAAATTGTGCTATTTTTGGTCACAGTTTATGGGACACAGATTTACAGAATGTCATAACAAGTCGTGCTGAGTGTAAATTTTTGGAATATGCAATGTGGTTATTCATCTTCTCTGTTTGTTCAGGTCGAGTATACAATCGTAACTTGTCTTTAGTTTGAAAAAGTTTTCAAAATCCCTGCGTTTCACTTTCTGCTAAAAAGAATTTAAAGAGCACTGGGAACATTCGGTTCAGCTAATCGCTTGCAATCTGCTTGAAATTAAGTATCCGGAAACAATTGCTTATCCGACCTGACTGCTCTAGATTTTCAGATTTCCTTTCGATGACCATGCATGCAAATAAGCATTCCCATCGGCCAAGTTAAACTATCATTTAATGGCAGAATGGAAGATCTTCTGGGCTTCTAACTTACAACGTGCAATTTAGCTAGAGTTGAACTAAAAGGTTAGATTTCAAATTGAAAGGTGGAATAATCAAATAATCATAACAGAAAAGACGAGGTGTGTGTTCTGAGCCCATACCACTATTATCAAAGGCGATAAAAGGGTAAATTACCAAATGCGACTCGCCCGACCTTTAATCCAACCAAGGTAGTTTCAGTTGCCAGAAGAATATTGGCTCCGTTTTACTTTCTC
>JAQGCM010002260.1:0-11736 GCA_034699705.1 Hymenaphorura dentifera
GTCACAACAATGCCATCCGGTCCAGTTGTCGTTCCACCGGTAACAGCTCCGCCAGTAGCGGTTACAACAGCTCCGCCAGTAGCGGTTACAACAGCTCCACCGGTTGCGGTTACGACAACAAGGCCATCTGGACCAATTGTCATTCCACCAGTAACTGCTCCACCGGTAGCGGTTACGACAACAATACCGTCTGGACCAATTGTCATTCCACCAGTAACAGCTCCAGCGGTTACAGCAATTCCCGTAGCAACTACGCCTGCGTCTGGTTTGGTCCCAATTCCCATTGTAACAGCACCTGCCGGAGGCTGAATCGAAGAATCTTGCTTCATTTGACATTTCGGTAGCCATTGCATTATTGCTGTAATTTACAATGTCAACCAAGTGCATGAATAAATCATTGGATACATTCAGCAGAACCAAAGTACTTTAAGGAACAAAATATTTCTTAGCTACAAAAATTCGCCTCCGAAGATCCCCCAAATAGTCCCCTTTGCGAAAATTCCCATTTATTCCCAATTTGCGCGAGCTTTGTTTGGTGGATTTTCGGTCGGATGATTTTCGTGCTGCGAAAGATTTCGGACCATCATCGGTCGATGTGAGAAACGATTGAAAATGTAAAACTGTGTCTACCTAGCTCTGGTGGTTCAGTATGGCTAACAAGCATTCATGTTAGGTAAAGATGGCTAAAGTTGTGTCTCAGGGTTGTTCACATACATTTTTTGAGGAATCAGCTTTGGCTAACCCAACTTCGACGCTGTGCCGAGTGTACTTTCCACATTTTATATGTAATGTGGCAGTTTTTATTTGAATCAAACATAATTTGTTGTTTTTTTCGCTTGTAATTTTCCTGGTTTTGAACGAAACTGGATAGCTTGCCCATTTCATCTTTTATGCCCTAATCATTTGTTAGGGCAGATCATTTCCGGATCAATCTCTAAAAGAATGCCGACTCATGCTTTTGGGAAAGCGTCCGGACGAGATTCAAGGTTTGAAATATTTTCTGCGCAGTTTCTTTTGTTTCCATACATCTCCAATTCCTATCCTTTGTCTGCAGGCGCCAAGTAGCCTTTGTGAACAAAGTGCACAAATTTGATTACATTGTTATGCAAGCATCAAATATCAAAATTATGATTTAGACCGAGTTTTATGATGCAAACAAGATTTCAATGTCAATGTCAAATATACAATACCACCAAGCTAATTTCTGGCGTTCAATAAAAGCATGGATCTCCAAATAGCCTTGCATCATTTGCCTGTAAAATACTTGCAAGCAAGTACTGGCCTAAAGTATTCCTAATTCCGGTTTCCTAAAATGACATATTTTTTCAAACTCGGTGTTCGCAAACTGCTCATACTTTTTGCTTTCGGATCAGTGTTTCTGGAGTGCAGTGGAACTTTCGTTGGTATATACAATTTTTCATTTAAAAATCACATTTGGAAATTGATTTCAATCGAATATTATTTTAATTGAAGCGGTACAAGCAGCTTGCACGCAAGGCACATTCTGGACACCGGCCCCGGCAAGAGTCAACAATTTGTGTCTACAATGTTATTGTATAAATGCAGCTTCGTCAATTTGCAAATCCAATTTATTTCAAAATGCAGCAACTTGTACGGTGACGCCGGTTGCTGCAGTTGGTTGAAACTGAAACAATTCTGCTTCTCAGCTTCTCGTGGACATTTTTTGTTGGATTGATCTATTGAAAAAATTAAAGGCTTGAATTATTGATAATTGCTTTGTAGCAGGCAATATAGCAGAATGTAAATTACACAATTACTGATCTAAAGTGGGTCCAGCATCCTATATACTAAGAGACTGCATTTCTACATCTGTCACTCTCTCTCTCTCTCTCTGTTCCGCATCTCCTCCGAAACTACCCAACCGATTTTGTTGAAACAAACATTTTCGAAAATCTAAATTCCCGGGTCATTGCGTGTTTTTTTTTTGAAAACCCGAGGTCAGGTTGACACTGGAGGTCACCGGTGACCTTTCCAAAAAATCTTAAAAAAAATATTTTTCTGTCTTAGACATTACCGCACTGAAGGAATGTATCAAGCTGACTACTTAAATTTCAGGTCAAGGTCAAAGGTCATCGACAATGGTCACCTTTGGGGAAGCTATTTCCTGCAAACCTGCAAAATTACTCATACGATTTTGTTGAAACAAAATCGTATGAGATTCCCAGACTCTGGCGCACCACCTAGGCGTGTTTTTTGAAAAACATTGATGAGGTCAAGCGCTTTGGTCACCGGTGACCTTTGCCAAAAAACTTCAAAAACAGTATTTTTGGATTTGGACACGAAAGGAATGGAACATGCGGAAAGGGTGGGCTTCCTTTCGAAAAAAATC
Organism: Hymenaphorura dentifera; assembly: GCA_034699705.1. Lineage (NCBI taxonomy): Eukaryota > Metazoa > Arthropoda > Collembola > Poduromorpha > Onychiuridae > Hymenaphorura > Hymenaphorura dentifera. The sequence continues at coordinate 2,351 of JAQGCM010002260.1, forward strand.
GGTGAGGTCAAGCGCTTTGGTCACTGGTGACCTTTTCGAAAAAAAAAAATGAAAAATCGGGCTTTTTGACAATTGGACCTCTAAATTTAACGAGAACATGATATATTTCAACCAAATTTGGTGAGGTCAAGCGCTTTGGTCACAGGGTGGACTAATACTTGCACGTCCTCGCGAGGGGTGTGAGACGTAAGGGGCCCCTCAATTGAGGGCGAGGGGTGGGTATTTGGTGAGGGGTGTGGGCGAGGGGTGGACTTTAGCCCCTCTGTATTAAGAGATAGCCCTCGCGAGGGGTGAGGAGCCCCTCAATTGAGGGGAGGGTGAGGGGCCCCCCTCGCCCTCGCGAGGGGTGGGGCGAGTGGAGGGGTGGATAATTGATGAGGGGTGAGTGGCGAGGGAAGAACTTATGTTCAACTATGGGTGGACTTCTTTTCTGAAAATTGGATTAATTAAATTTACTTAAAATTTTTGAAGTTGATTAAAGACTAATCGAATTGAATTGTTGTATTTCTTGAGTCTTAAAGAATAGGAAATAATTTTGCAATAGATGAACTACACGGCATAAGAGATTTAACGGAGCTGGCAGGAAATGAGGGGCCGCGAAGCGACCCCGATTTTGCTAGTTCATTGTAACAGAGGCAGAATATGAATAGAATTAATTTCTGCATTGCATTGCCAATACAAAAAGACTCACCCTATCTCAGCTTGACGTAATCATGTGAAATTAGCTGTGATGGATAAAATAATATTTGACTGAAGGTTATCTACCCACATCCGGATTATTCGACAAAGAAAAATAAAATTAAGCATTTTGTTTATCGGCCATTAAATGTCGCTGAACAAAAAGAGCGTCATGTCCGTTAAGTCTTACTTTTTGGTTTTACCTTGGCTTTTCACTTTTTAATATGACACCAAATTAAGGAGCCAGTTCTGACTGACACTGATTGGTTGAAATGCAATGCCCAGGTAGTAATAACAATGAAACCCAGATGAAATGCTCAAGTTCACCTGCATTGCAATAAGCATAAAAACTGAATTGGGTTTTGGCCAACCGGTCAATTGAAACATTGCGTTCAATTCAACAAAATATGGGTGCTCATCGAAGAACAAAAAACCAAAATAGCTTCAGCACAATAAATCTGGTCCACTACTTTCTGAGTTACTGGTGTTACGTGACTACATTAGCTACGGTCAAAGGTACGATTCGCGCATTTCAGCTAAATCAAGAAAGTTTACTAACAACTACAGAATATTTATGTTAAATCGTGAAATTATTTTTGAGTTTAATTCTTTCCTCAAATATTGTAGTCGTGCAGGCTAGATGTGTCCCAGGAACTATTTGGGTGCCAACCCCAGCTTCTCTGAACAATTTGTGCTTTCAATGTGTCTGCTTTAATATAAATTTATCGGTTTGCTCAGCAAAATTACCACAATTACTCCCAGCCTGCTTCGGACTTGGAAATGTCGTAGTCGCACCTACTATATCACCAATTCCTATCAGTGCGACTACAACTACGACTACAACAACGACGGCCAGGCCATTTACAGCATTTCCAACATTTATTACGTTTCCAAATGGTTTCAATCCTTGGTATCCAGGATTGGCACAACCTGTTTTTCCGGGATAATTTTTGCCGGTTGTTTATAGCATTTGTTAAAAGTACAATTAAAAAATGAAAAAATAAAGTTGTAACTTATAAAGCTGATTAAAATAAAAAGGAATGTCGTTGCTTTAGTCAAACTTACTTGCACTAGAACACTGACATTGTGCTTTGCATAATCTGGAGTTTCATATTCAAAATCTTAACCTTCGGTAATTAAATTATGGAACGGTCACGATTGGCAATATTCCTACTGCTTCTAGTTCAGCAAATGTCACCAACTCAGGAAAGGACTTCCATAATCCTAATCCAATCCATTCTGAAGATAACAATGCTCAGAAAGTGTGATATTAACATTCACATAGTGTGATATCTTCATTGATATTAACATTTGAACAAGCTTAACCGGACACACTACTGACTTTTGTTGCGCTTCCTGTTCACAAATTGTACAGGAATTAATAAAGTTGGCAGCAATGACATTGCATACACAATATAAGTACAAATACACAACTCTCAGTTAGAACTTAATCTAAATGATTTTGTATCGCTTCCTATACAGCTGACCTTTCCAAATTGTGTCGCCAATATAGTAACTTGTCACGCAATTTAAAGTTCTCGTTGACACGAGCGAAGTAAATAATGCACAATTATGATTGCTTCGTTTTCCTAACTGGATTTTTTTTGTAGATTAAATTATCGCAAGACTTTAAATTTTTGCATGCAAAACTTCCGGGTTTACTTCCGAGCTGAGCATAATATAAGCCCATCTACACTGCAGTAGTTGACGCAGACATTAAAATGTTTATTTGTAAACCTGGCCGATTGCGAGCTGCCAAAAATTTGTTGGTGATGTTAACCTGTGCAGGACTTTACATCAATTTTTGCTCTGCAGGACTTGCTGGTACAAGAATTCTGAAATATTCCTCTTACCCTAAACCCCAAATAGCTCTGCAAATTGAAAGTTTAAAATACAGACTTGACTTAAACATCAATTCAAATGAATAATATTTGCAATGAATTTTATATTTTTGACATTTGCAGTCGTTCGAGCCGTTTGTACATCGGGAAGTTTTTGGACGCCCGTGGCTGGAACTATAATGAACGTTTGTCTCCAGTGTTACTGTGTGGATGGAGCCAACTCAATTTGCAAGTCTGATTTTACTCCAACCGCAACAGTTTGTTCAACAGGAGTAGCCGTCGTGACCGTGGCCCCTGTGCAAGGGAAATAATCAATTCTACTTGATAATTAATCATCTGCATCTTGTTGACCTTAGGCAATAAAAATCATGTTGTCAGCAATCATATAAACATATTTTTCTGCTTCGATTATTAATTGGTCGAGAAGTCAACTCTAGTCCAAGTGCACAGCTTTGTATTCATTTACATTAAGAAACATCGAGACGGATTTATGAGATAACGGAAAATATACATGGTACAAACGTGCACAAAGCTGTACAAAATAAATCGTAACAAGTTCTTGACTTGAATAAAATTGGGCTGTTTACTTTAGTAGAAAATCTTGTCCAGTGCAACACCAGTTGCGGCCAGAAAATATGTTGCACTTGCATTTCCAGTCTGGCTGTTCTTAAAGTACAGAATCCATTCTGTGGTTTGCAAGCCAATTTCGTTCATTTCAGGCGAAGGGTTAATGAACAAAATATTGACAACTACAACTTGATGAGTTGATTTCTAATTTCTATCTGGATGTTGATACGTCACACGCTTAGAGAATTAAGCAGAAATGCTAGGCTTTGCATGCACGAATGAATTCTGTGTAGTAGATTACGTTGTTTTCCTCTATTACCTTCAATTTCTTTCATTCCTTTCTATCTAACTCATTACAATGTCCAGATTCGCTTATCAAACCTTAATTTTTAAAACGAAAGCAGGGCTGCTCAGAATTTATTCTCAGAATAAATGTAATGGTGTACATTGCATGATTTTGTGAACCAAATCTAGACCGATTCTAATTATGCCGTGATATCCTAACCAGTGCAATGACTATAAAATAATTCTAGTATTCCAGCTGAAGAACCAATATCGATTTCAGTAGCAAAGTGTACCTGGCCAACGTAGAAAGTCAAAGGCCTTAAATCGCCTTGAGTTCATGCAGGCTAGCAAGTTAACTTTCTTGATACATTTTTAAGTAATTCTGTTCGGTAAAATTAGTACTCTAAGATGGTGATTTTATTTCGATTCGTGTTTGTATTGTTGACTTTTCTTTGTGGGCACAACTTTGGTTTCGCTCGCGTTGTTAGCGTCAAAAATAGTTCATCTGAACCAGGTGAGCTGCGCAGAAATTGGCAATAATGTTTGCAATATCATTTCGTTCACATTTTTACAGTGAATTTGACAAAAGCATATAGGAAATTTTCAAGATTTTTTGTTGTGTTTTAGAAATACTAACGAAGGAAACATTCGACGGCTCCACGCCTCTAACTTTCGGAAGAGTGCTGCGGAAAGAATTTCTCTTAGATCCAAATTTTGTCCAACTGAACCATGGTGCTTTTGGTAAGACCGAATATAAAAGTAAAGATCATGAAAAATTGCTTTCATAAATTTGTTACGATAAAATTTTATCATTATACTTCTAATTTGACCAACAGGAACATATCCAAGATCTGTCCAAACCGAAATACACAAATGTCAAGCTCGTTCTGAAGCCAATGCTGACCGTTGGATACGTCGCGACGCTCAAAAAACATTGGCCATTGTGAGAAATGAATTGGCTGAACTTGTCAATGCCGAAGCGGAGGACATTGTTGTGGTTCCAAATACCACCAGCGGAGTAAATGCAATTCTTCGAAGTATGATCTTCAAAGCCGGAGACGTAATCATGCATTTTAGCACAGTTTTCAGTTCTGTCAAAAGTACCATTCAGTACGTCGAGGACGTCAGCAGCGGCAACGTTACTTCAGCTGAATTCAGGATCGTCTATCCGGAGCATAACGACATCATTATTCGTCGATTCGAAGCTTTCATCAACTCGATTCCAAAAGTCCGTTTGGCAATAATTGATCACATAACGTCAACTCCAGCCGTCCTGAACCCCATTGATAAATTCATTCCAATTCTTAAGAAACGGGGAATTCCATTTCTCATCGACGGAGCACACGCAATAGGTCATGTCCCAATTGATCTAAAAGCCATTAAACCCGACTATTACATCACGAGTGTCCACAAATGGCTTTTCGCGGCTCGAAGTACTGCCATGTTGTACGTCGATAAAAAACATCAAGGTACAGTTCACCCTCCAATTATTGCATCCGACTACAGAGTGCCAGCGGATTATCAAGAAGAATTTTTCTGGACTGGGACAATTGATTATTGCAACTATGCGACTGTCCCAGCAGCCATGAAATTTAGAAGGAGACTTGGAGGAGAAGACCCCATCAGAAAATATAACCATGCCTTGGCTGTGCAGGGTGGCCTTGTGGTTGCACAAAAACTAGGAACTCGGGTATTGCAATTTGAAGACCAGATTGGAAATATGGTTGACGTCCAGCTACCGATCCGCAATCCAAATAGATTGACGACAGATTTTTGGACGAACGCATTACTAGATCGTACGAATGTATTTGTCACAACATACAAGCATGGGGGGAACTGGTGGGGAAGATTTTCTGCTCAAGTCTACACCGATATTTCGGATTTTGCACATGCTGGAGATGTTCTTAGACTGTTATGCGACGACATTAATGCTGGCAAACTGTGATCTCTATTCTCGTTATTTTTTGTTGATTAAAGTGTTATTACATAAGTTTTCTGCAAATTGTAGCAACAATTAACATTGTTATAAATTAAATTTGTGTTAATGATTTAGACGATTTCATTGTGGATGAACTTTTTTTCGGATCAGGAATCAGGACTGCGAGGGAGTATGGAATTGTCGTAGTTTTCCGGTACGTAAAGTATAATCGGAAGGGTTCAAACACTGTCTTGCTGTTGGTAATTTTAGAAATAACACGCCGCGACTATAGAATTTCATGATTTCGAATTCAAGTGTCACTGCGAATCCCTCGACATTGTGTGACCTTTCTAGCGTAATGGGAAAATAATTTTCGCTTGATTTCGTTCAAAACACTTCCAAACTTGCCACATTTCAATCATATATAGTGACTTCACACAAGCACTGAACTCTAATCAAAATTTTGAAGTAGGTTTAGTTAACATATTTTAGTTTTGACATGTGCATCGTTTAACAGTTGGATTGGCTTGTTGTTTGACAAGAACTATTCAATTCGAGTACTTTTTATCAGATAGAAGATCCAAAAACAACTGGTGCAATTAAGCTCTTCCTGACGCTGCGTGCAAAGCAAAATGTCAGTGTTCGATTCATTTATTTAGTTTTGGACAACGGAGTTGCCCGTCAATTGCAAATAGTTCAGCCCAATTTGCCATTTCGGTATACTCTGAAGCTGTTTTTTCTGCAAAACTTGTATTTACAATGAAGACGAGATTTTTATTCGCCGTGGTTTTGGCAATTGGATTAACCTCGTGTTTCGGTTCACCCTCAGGTACATTTCATTGCATGATTTCGAACAAAGCAAGACTGCAAAAGTATCCTGAACTTGATTTGTTTTTCGTTAGGCAAGAAATTTCAATTCGGACGAGCACTTCGAGATGAATTTCTTCTCAACAAAAACTTTGTGCAACTTAACCACGGCGCTTATGGTAAAACTTCAAATTATCTGTCCAGTTAGATCCAGAAATTCAAATTCAATTCTTCAATTATTTCCAGGCACATATCCAAAAGCCGTACAAGCAGATCTCCGCAAATGTCAAGACCGAGCTGAAGGAAATGCTGATTTGTGGATCCGCCGCGACGTCCGTAAAGAAATGCAGTACGTTCGAATACAATTGGCTGAAGTTGTAAACGCCGACGCGGAAGACATTGTAGTCGTCCCGAACACAACAAGTGGGATAAATGCTGTGATCCGAAGTATGGTATTCCAGGCTGGTGATCGCATCCTACACTTCAACACAGTCTACAACTCAATGCTGAAATTGATCCAGTACGTTGTGGACTACAGTGAGGGTAAAGTCTCTTCAGTTCAATTCGATGCGAATTACCCAATTACGAATGACCAAATCGTAGCTCAATTTGAAGTCTTCATCAATTCAACTCCAAATATTCGACTGGCTCTGATTGATCATATTAGTTCGAGTCCAGCGGTTATCGTTCCAATTGAACGGCTCATTCCCATTCTTAAAGCCCGTGGAATTCTTGTCCTTATCGACGGAGCACATGCCATTGGACAAATTCCAGTTGACTTGAAAGCACTTTCGCCAGACTATTACATTACCAATGCACACAAGTGGCTATTCGCTCCTCGCGGTACCGCCATTTTGTACGTCGATAAAAAACACCAAGGTTCAGTACATCCAGCATCTATTGCATCCCCTTATTCAATGCCAGCTAATTTCCAAGAAGAATTTTTCTGGACCGGAACCATGGACTATTGCCCTTATTTTGCTGTGACTGCTGCACTAGAATTTAGACGAAAGTTGGGAGGAGAAGAAGCAGTCATGAACTATACGAATAATTTGGCGGCGGAAGGTGGTGCTTTGATGGCTTCATTATGGGGAACCAGGATTTTGCAGACCCCAGGGCAATTGGCAAATATGGTTGATGTGGAATTACCGCTAACTAATCCAGATGATCCAATACTTACGTCTGACTATTGGATTGATGTTCAACTCGATAGAACCAACTTTTTCGTTAGTACCTATAAAAATGGAGGCTGGTGGGCCAGAGTTTCTGCACAAGTTTATACTGACCTCAGTGACTTTAGCTATGCTGCTCAAGCTCTCCTGAACTTGTGTAAAAATATTAATCTTGGCAAATATTAGCTGCACCTGGCCGCTCTTACATAACAATGATTTCGACTTGTAACCGGTGGTTGAATAAAATTATATTTGCAATTCAAAACCAAATTTATTGGGGCGTGGTCTTGTATTCAAATTTTGGAGGATTCGACAATTTATTTTATTTTTTTACTTTATCAATAGATTACGAACTTTTCCAGCGAATAGAAATAGTCGTCCAAACGCTTTGATCATGCAAATGAAAGATCGATCCACGGCAAAGATTTTTGAAATATTTGGGAACTGACGAGATCTTGTCTCAAACCGGACACCTGTTTTCAAAAACAAGCAATTAGATGTACATGATTACACATGATGTATAAAGAATACAATTGCTTTAAAAATTAAACGTAATCACTGAGTCTGTTCACAGTTCTACAGCGTTTGGCACACACTATACGATGCTAACAAGCATAATTTTACACTATACGAGCAGTTTGAAACTTTCAATATTTGGAAAATAATTTGCACCTTTCCTACAACCAATTTAGAATCAATCCCGGTACTCAAACTTTCCAAACAGGAATAAAAACGAATTATAGCAAACCGGGCAAGTAGCCGTGAAGTTTTAAATCTTCACTGCTATTTTGGTTGTCAATTAGTTGGCGAGCGAACTATTCCGGGAAAGATTACTATACGTGCCAGGATCACACAAATAAAGGTATGATCCAAATTCCCGATTGTTTTCTTAGGAATCTCAGCATCTGATCTGTTCAATTGCTAATTTGAAACAAACGATTTGAATCTGTTCCTTGTTTCGAAGCGCATCAGCGACTTTCTTTAGAATGTAAACTTGTGTGTTTAATTTTTAATTACTTCATCTGAAAGTCCTTTTGCTTCCCAAAACAAATGCATCAATAAAGTTGAAGAAGCAGGCTCTTCTGAACGTTCTGTCCTTGGTAGACATTTTTGGTTCTCACTCACAGTTTGAATTTATGCACAAATTGATCTATTAACAAAAAGAAAGCACAATCGAAATGTAACGCTATCAAGAAAACCTATGTATTTCAGTGAAAATGAATCGAAGCGAAGACGAGATAAGTCGTTTTAGATTTCATCAATAAATTTTTATTTCTTTGTCCCTACGCGTTATTGCTACTTCGCGTTCGCATTCGCTTGATTCTAAATTCTAACAACTTTTCCAGTGAACAAAAACATTCTTTCAGCTTTTATTATAAACACGAAGGAGTGATCCGCGGTGAATACTCTACGGAGAGGAGCTACGTATTGTGATCTTGTCAATGCACCCATATCTAGTAATTTAAACACAAAAAATTCATTAACGTTAAAATCCTGGTTTAATGAAGGAGTGATTAGAGACCAATTTAAAGATATTTTGATGATTTAATCCACATTACATTTCCATTACAATTCATTTCACTTTTACAACTGTTCCGTTAAGATATTTTACAAGCGATAATTATATCGAGCCTAAAATTTCACGAAGAGGGAGTTAAAAATTATAAGCCAATAAATACAATCAATTTCCCCTATGTCTTTTTTATTTTTTTTATTTCCGCTTTGTTGGGTTACAAACTGCTCCGGCAAATATTACAAGGCGTTCAAATCCTTTGATCATGTAGAAGAAGGGGCGATTCACCTTCATAATTATTTTCTTAGGAACTCGAATCATGAGTGACCTCGCCATCAAAATAAATGCTGATTTTAATAAAATAACACAGATAAATCCCTTGTTTCAACAATACCCTTCTTTTCTTATGTACAACTCTAAAATTGATCAAATATTCAAAGAGTTTGCCCCAATTTTTTTTGAATAAACATTCCCTTCCAAATTTCCAACACAATAAAACGTCCCGTTAGTTGCTTTATAGGGATGCCACGGATATCCGGCCGGCCGGATATCCGGCGCCGGATAACGAAGTTCAGGACTATCCGGTATCCGGCCGTTCGGATTAC
>JAQGCM010002261.1:0-11728 GCA_034699705.1 Hymenaphorura dentifera
ATGGCGTCCGCCTGCCCTTGTCTACACATTCAGACCGCTGCTACGATCGTTGGGATCATAAATTTTGTAAGTTTCTAGACTTTTCATGGAAAATTGAACATTTTTCTCAAAAACTCAAAGATTTTTATCTAAAAACGAAACAAATAAATGCGCAAGCAAACCCTAAATTATTGCATTTCTTTCCTACAGTTGGTGGGTCCGATCGGTTTTCTCATCACGACCCGATTGTCCACAAACTCCCACCTGGCCCAAGACCTCAACTTTACCAAATTATACTCTGAAGAATTGGAGGCAGAGGGGCAGGCTAATAATACAGAACTTTTATCAGTCACACTTCAAGGACTTGTGTTGAGTAAGCCAACGCGATAAAACAACAACAATCGGCTATCGGCTCAATTTTAACGACTAATCAATCACTAATGACAAAACTCATACACAAAACCTGAAAACCTAATCAATCCATTAACTTTTAACAACGCAATTGTGAATGTGAATTGAATTATTGCCCTTATCCCATCCCATACCTCTTGCGTCATGACTCGCGAGTCGAGGCAAACGACACGTGCGGACTCATCCGTCACAAAAACCTATCAAATTTTAATGCTCAATTTTAACCAAATTCTAGATGAACAAGTGGCCTTCATGATTTTCTACCCGCCGATCCTCCTCACTTTCATTGTTGGCATGCAACTTTTGATTGCAGTTCATCAGGTATAACTACGGCCTGTCCTACGCAACGCACATTACAAATTAACAACAATGCCCCGCTGAAATTTTAATTGTTGTAACGTTTGGTTTTCAGAAAAATGTATGCATTGCAAAACTAGCCCTGCTCTTAAACTACGTGCTACTGGGATTTCTCCTCCTCCTCACCATCGTCCTGATGGCCAACTCTGTCAAAATTGCAGCCATCAGCCCATTCATCGTATTTTCAGTCATACAATGCTATTTCCTTTGGATTGTGTTTGACTACGTGGTTGAAATTCAACATCCTCGCTACCGCCTTCACAGCAACTACGAAGACCCTTCAATAAGTCATCGCCACTTGGATGATGACGATTTGAACTTATAGAGTTCACACTAAATACTAATTTCCTTTTTCTAAATATTGGGTCGGTAATTTTGGTAGGAGATTCTATTTTGGTGAGATTCAAATGGAAAGTGGCCAAGTGGCCAACAAGCGAGCAAGCCAAAATACGACGATGAAAATCCCACCCAGATACCCAGATTCTCGTATTAATTTTGAATTTTTAAAAACGAACTACTTGAATAACATTCTAATTTCTAAGCTGTGAAAATCGTAAAGGATTTCAATTATTGAGTCGTCTGACTCATGCAAGTCATAAACTGTATTGTCAAAATAAAACCACTAAATAATTTATGGTGACTATCAAATCCTAATCACATTTCTGCAATCGAATTGCAATTTTAATTACTGCAAAACAAGACTAGAACAAGAGTGGTAAACTTCCGTCACTCACTGAACTGAATACAAAGTGACGAAAATGTTAGGTAGTTTTCCGTCGTTAGTCGGAAAATGATAATTAATGGCCAAATTGTGCAGTAGTAGGCAGTGTGGCCTAATGAACGCTGTTAATGCGCCCATTTAAAACAAGACTGTAAAACTGTAATGATATCTGAATTGATGACGACTTGGCTAACCTACCTAAGCTATAGTCATAGGAAAGCCAAGAAGCCAAATTGCCCAATATCAATATCAAAGCGATACCGGTGTGCAAAATTTGGCTCCAGTGGAACCAAAATTTGGTACTTTTTTTGTATCGGGTAGTAAAAGTACCAGTTGATGTGGTACCCTAAGTAAACCAAATTTGGTAGCGCCAGAACCAAATTTAGTCTCCACTCAGCCAAATTCTGTCCCTTGCACCAAGCTGACCGAAGTAGATAATTTTAATAAATATGAACCTACCCCTTTCTTGCCTGGAATCGCACACTCCCAATTCATTAAGTTCATGGTTCCATCGTCCTTTTTTGAGGGTCTGGCGACGAATCCCTGCAAACAGAAATAGCATAATAAATAAATTAAACTGCACTCAATCTCTTCATCATCCTAGAACAGTTTCCTATCACACTTCTCAAAATTATCAGAATTTCATTACTTCACAGCTCATAATGCCAAAAATCATTTTTCTAAAATTCCGGTAAAATTCTTTGATCTTGACTCTCGACTTGACTAAGATCTACCTACAAATATCTGTTGCGCATCATTTGCACTCTCTCTCTCTCAATTAGGACTGAATTTCAAAGTTGTCGCAAAGTAATAAATGTTGTTGTCGTAAAACTGAATAAAGAGTACGACGGGTAACGGGCAAAAAGAAGGACAAAACGTCTTTTGATACCTACAACTACACCTTGCTCACAATTACAGTTGACCTTGACCAACTATTGACTGTCAGTTTTAGTTTTCTAAAACCACTCACTCCAAAGACAGTGCAGTGGTTTGTAATTTTTTTTTTTACCAAACTCAGATTATAGGTTTCTAGGTTCTGGCCCTCAAAAGTGTCAAAAGCCAGCACCAACCAACCACAACCAACAATAAAATAGTTTTAGACTTAGCAATGTTAGCAATAAACAGAACGACAAAGTCAGTCAGTCAGTCACAACTCAAATTCAAACAGTAAGCAATTATAATTATGACGTAATGACATAATGTGAATGTAGTCCAACTAACGTCAATAAATACAACTTATGCAATACGAATGAAATTCGCACAGCTGACGGATTTACTAACTAAACTTACAAAGGGATGATCCTTGCGCCAAGTTTTTCGTTCCTCCGAGAGTCTTGCCACTGAAATCCCCGTCATTCTTCCTTCTTCTCTTTCTTCAGTTACTCCTTTAAGACCACAACCAGCCGAGCCACGCCACAAGTCAACAATCGATGAATGGAGAAATGGGAGAATCCAAATCCAACAATAAATTAGTTAAAGTTAAGTTGTCGTCGTCGTCGTCGTTTTGTGTCAAATTTTAATTAATTGTTGACTCTGTCCGATACTCGATACTCGATCCGCGCGATACCCGATCTCCCGATCCCTCCGTACGTGTGAAGCGCAATGAATGAGTGAGAGACGGACGGACGGACAGGACAGGACAGGACAGGAAGAGAAGAAAGCCCGCGACCTACCTGCCCAACTTCCCACCCAAGCAGCGGGAGAAATGGAAAATAATTTATTCCTCCAACTTCCAATCCAAACGCAAACGTCGTGCGTGACGTCAAACTCGTTCAAAAAAAGTGAAAGTTTTCACTGCACTGCACTGGTGCGGGTGTGCTGTCATCTGGCGTACAAAATGTGACGCGCAGGCGTAGATGGAGCGTAGGGCTCACCGATCAGAAAATCGGTCCGAAATTTCGGAACCGGGATCAGGAGGGCTCAAATGGCCATTTTGTATGTAACACATTTCAAGTGATTGAAAATTCTGCATTGCATGTATGTTTATGATGTCAATGCTAAATGTAGTAAAGAATCGCGGAAATTTTAACCCAGGAAGGTTAGACCCGGCCCGGGTTAAAATCGTGCAAGAGCTGGCAAGTTGCCTTGCAGGGCAGGGTATGGTTGCACTTTTGCACTGCACTGGCATGAATTTGTCGAAAGTTTGCAACTCTTCAGTTCGGACAAATTTAATCGGGAATTTTAAATACTTATTTTATGTTTACCGAAAGGCAATAGGCATTAGGCATATTATCGAGAAGAAATGTCAAAAAAATCATGAAAATCAGCTTTCATAAGCGCTTCAAAAAATGCGAGCTTCCATCATTAAACAATCATCAAAAATTCAAAGAAACTCATTTACAAGCAAAAAAAATCTAGAAAAATTACCCGAAACCCAAGAGAAATCCTTTATGAATGGTCAAAGAACCAAAAATTATCAAAAAGTTGAGCAGGAAGCTTTTTTAGCTCTCCTTTGGGTTGGGATACAAAAATCGATTTTTCTCAAAGCAACAAAACCGACACGGGAATTGGTATACGGGACTGGGTCGTTCGGTACGTGTTTTGCCTGCCTTATAAGTTATAACTTTGCGTCATCTTTCATGTTCCAAATGCTAGCATTCGTATTCTGTTTTGTGTTAGGGTTACGCTACGAGAAAAGGCAGTTTTTAAAACACAGGAAAAATATCCGAAAATCCGACAAGTTCACACGCTTCCCAGTTCAGTTCTCTTTTGCGAGTCGGGTGAGCCGCTGCGCCACAGCAGCAAGCAGACTTTGAAATGCTGCACTGCAATTGTTGCATATTCTTTTCAAAATGAGATAGAAAATAATAACAATGGTTTGCTTTTTTAATAAGCAATATCATCCGAAATATATTTGAAATATTTCCACAGCAGGGACTAATTAATTCCGAATTCAAAAATTAGTCTGGGCCAGTCTGGTCATCGAATTTCTGCACTGTGCACAATAATAATGTCAAAGAATATAAACAAACTACTTCCAATAAATATTCTTGAAAATATATTCACGTATTTACCTTTACCTGATCTCCTCTCAGTTGCTCTAACTTGTAAATCCTGGTCAAAAATAGTCAATGACGGGGACAACGAAATTTGGCGTTGGCTTTGCCAAGAATTAGTCAATAGTGAAGTCATACATTCAGAGCTACTAAGTAGCTTGCCAACTTTTAAATGCAAATTACGTGCATTTATGCACTCTTGGAACTCTAGTGATTGTTCTCGTAACATTTATATTAAACCGAATGGATTTACAATACATAGGAATCCAGTGGCTCAGAGTACGGACGGGGTTAGGTCTAAAATTGGTAAGTGACCGAATCAGATTTGCAATAAATTACAAGGTAAAAGGTGGTCCAAAAGTATTCAGAATTGTTGATAGCCCCTGCCTTGTAACATACGCTAAGATTCGCGTAATGTCGAGAAAATTTCTTCAAAGTATCTCAGGACTGTAGTGGACCCCTGAAAAGCACATCTGATGAATTTGATCTAAAAAAATTTTTTGACAGGGTTCAATGAAGGCCGTCACGCTTGGGAAGTTATTTGGGAAGGTCCACTTGGAACTGTTGCGGTCATTGGAATTGGTAAGTTAGTAATGAGAATAACATTAAAATATCTAACAAGTGGACAAGTGCAATAATTAGTGTAAAAATTCTCATCGTAGCCTCAATAAAAGCCGAAATGAGATCACAAGGATACGTTGCACTCATTGGACAAGACGAACATTCTTGGGGTTGGAATTTAGTTGACAATTCTCTCCTTCATAATGGTGATTCGCAAGGACATTACCCTGTAGTTAGCAATGCACCGAGGTATCAGGTAATCATTTTGGCCGATGCCGGTAGAAACTTTTTGCAAAATCAGTTCGGAGAATTGGAACGAGACGAATTTTTGCGTCTAAAATCGATTGTTTTTTAAATCTCAACAGGTCGGCGAACGAATTCGCGTCATACTCGATTGCAATGACAACACACTCAGCTTTGAAAAAGATTATGAATTCTTAGGCATAGCATTTCGTGGTCTGCCGATGGACGAATTGTTGTATCCGTCAATTTCAGCAGTGTATGGGAATACAGAGGTGTCAATGGTTTATTTAGGTGTGCCAGTGGATGGGTAGGACCTGGCTAATTATGCTTGGTCTTAAACGTTGTGGTTGTCAAACGATGATGCCATTTTGGGGTTTTTGTTCCGGTTCCGTGGACCGGAACCGGAACTAAATTCAGACCGGTAACCCTGACTACATTAGCAGCAAGTGTATTTACCCTGTTCATGACTCTAGTCAATCTATAGTTTCTAGTCAATTATGATTTGTGATCTCGTCTTTTTCGTATGTCAGAGTTGCAAAGAAAGTGACGTTATTGTGTGAAAACCTTGTAATTTTTATAGTTTGATGTAAAATATCGCGTAAGTTTAGTTTAATGTTCAGTTTACAAAGATCTCGTTTTTTGTCAGCGTCTTTTTGAAAATAAAACCAAATTTTCAAGTGATTCAGCTGTCTTGTCTGCTGATTTTGTAATGAAGACTTTCACAACATTTTGTCAATTTTGTTAACTTTTGCTGCATTGCATTTTTGCAGTGCAAATTGCAACGAACAGGATGGATCATCGGACTATTCAAGGAATACGGTTGCGGTGCGGTACTAGTGCGGTTGCTCAACTAATTTGCATTTTGCACACAAGTAGTTGAACAAATTGTGCACTTTCAAAATGCAATAATTAGTTACCATAACCGAATTAAGTAATTGAAAATTTGGGTTTGAATTCAAAACTGCATAAAAAATTCCTGCTCCAATTTTATTCTGTAAGATTTGGCCATTGCATTGTTGTTGCTGATTTACAAAATATAAATCAATCAGTTGCAACTTGCCAGAAATATTTTAATCCGTAGACAAAGTGTACACAGAAAGAAGAGTTATTTTAAATGCAAATGAAATTCTGCATTCGGATTCTGCATTTCTGGAAAATCTGGAGTTTCTGAATGGACGAAAAGTTTATAGTGAGAAATTGAGAAATGCGAAAGTGAGAATTTCATTGAGCCAAATGCAAAAGTGCCGGGAAATTCTTACTTTCACAAACAATCTGACTACTGAAATCTCGTGTATTTTGCAAATAAATAGAAATTCTCCAGACTTGAAGTCTGGAAATTAAATTGCAAAATGACGACCACAACTTGTCCAGAAGTTCAGAATTGTTTCATTTGTGCTCAAGAAATTCGTGATCAAGAATCAGACTCAGAAACCGATCAATCATCTCTACTTTCTCAAGAAGAATCCACGTTTATCTTTTACCAAATCTTGGACTGGCCCCAAAAAGAAACTCACTGGCCAAGGTTCCAGCAAATTTCCTTTTGTCCAGTTTGTGTGAAAGAACTCACAACCATTCAATCGGTTTTGGAACAATTGGAAAGACTTCAGCAACAAGTTCAAAATCTCAAGTACGCAATTGAATTGAAATTTAAACAGAAATCTCAAGAATATGCTAGAAAAGTACTGCCGAGAAATGCAATTTCGACAGCGATTGATGCACTTAGGAGGGATGTCATTGCAGGTAAATAAAATTCCGAGGGGTCAAAGTCAAAGGTCAAGTTTTAACATTGAATTCAGTCTGAGTTAGATCTGAGCTTAACAGCAAAAATTAATTTTGTTTTTCAGGGCTAAGATCTCGAGTTGTTTCTTCAATGTTAGCACAAGTGAACAGACTAAAAAGATTGCAAACTGGAGAAGATGAAGATAGCACTAACAACAGCAGTACAACCACAACGTGTGGTCCGCAAATTTCTGTCTGCCCAGTTCGCGATCGCAATTGCGATCGCGGTGCGACTGCCACTAAGAAACGGAAACGGGTATCAGTGCCTACGTCCAAAAATATTTCGGGTCGTCAGACTACATCTACATCTATTTTAGCGGAAGCAATGCGAAATTCGGGGATTCTAGTTCAAAGTTCACAAAAACCTACAGCGGAAATCCGAATTCCAGCAGAGTGTAATTCCACCGTCGTGTACTCCGGGTATTCCAAAGCACAACAAAATTTTGTCTCCGGAAAACCAGATTGCTGAGATACCAGTGCAGTGATCTTTCTAATTTCTTGGCTAATTTCAGTTTCTATTGTCGTACCTTTTCAGCAGTGACGATGAAAATGACAACCTTGCAAATTTAGGGGAGGAGAATGACGATGACGACGACGACGTCGCAGTTCCTCTACTACAATCGCAATCGCAACCGCCGCATCCTCTTCAACCTTCAGTTCACATAGCACCCATAAAACTTGAACATTTTGACCCAGCAGTTCAATTTGACGAAGTTGAAGTGACCACCCAAACTATGGAAGGTAAGACATCTGCAAAACAACTCACCGTTCAGGAATTCTTTGCACTCCTTTTCCTCCATTGTCGACCAAGTGTTGCATTATTGTTGCAACCTCCATTGCATTTGCATTGTTGATCAGCTAGAACCTTGAACCTTCGTGATAATTTTTATTGTTCATTTCAGACGACAATGGCCTGACAAACGTTCAAACTTATGCAGCTCCCGCGAACCCAGAACCAAATCTATCAAATGTTTCTGAAGATTCCCATTCCCAAGCCGGCAAAACCGACACAATTATTGGCGACACTTCAAACTCGAAATGCGAAACCACACAATGCGAAGAATGTGGGAAAATATTTAGCAGGAAAAGAGCCTACCGAACTCACGTCATGAAAGTCCACGGCCACGAGGCGACCGCGACCCGTGACTGCCGATTTTGCTGCGAAACATTCTCCACCGCCGATGAACTCAAGTCCCACAAGCGCTCAGTCCACGCTAGAGAAAAGCGCTACAAATGTCGAATGTGTCCAGCAGCATTTGCCAGGTCAAACAATTGCAAAGTCCACCTGTTGACCCACTCTGACGTTCGGGCCCACGTTTGCGAAATTTGCTCTCATGCTTTCAAACTAAAAACGCACCTTCGATTCCACATGAAAACGCACTCCAGAAAACCCGTGGGAACCAAAACTAACGTTCGCAGGCCAACCCTGAATGCCCATTTGCTCACCCAAAAGCCTAATCGAGAAAGAGCCCTTCGCAATGCTACACCAAATTGCGAAATCTGCCAAATTTCATTCCGGCACCCATTGGAACTCCGAACTCACAAAAAACACAAGCATCCTAACCTTGAAGAATTCAAAAAGTACAAGTGCCACTTGTGTCCAGAATCATTTAACCGGAAGTCGACTAGGGACGAACATCTACTCACCCATTCGAACGTCCGGAATTGGCAGTGTTCTGAGTGCGACGTGGCTTTTAAGCGGAAGTCCAACTTGAAAGTTCACCTGCAGCGCGTTCACACCGGAATCGAGAAGACAATCGTGCGAAAATCTAGACTGGCGCCAGCAACTCAATGCAAATTTTGCAATCAGATGTTCAAGAGTTTGGATGAGCTTCAGGCTCACCGGAACTCGGCTCACCCTGAACATGAACGTATTTACAAGTGCGAAGAGTGCGGAAAAGGCTTCAACCGGAAGTCGACAAGGGACGAGCACATGTTGGTACATACGGATGAGCGCCCACATCCTTGTCCAAAATGTTCCAAAATGTTTAGACGAAAGTCACACGTGAAGACTCACATGAAACTTCACGAGCCAAACTCAGACTCAGACGACGACCAGCAATCGGAAACGGAATTCAACGAAGACGACAACAATGTAACTTCGGAGAGGACTACGCCGATTGTTACAAGGTCGACAAAAATTTCTCCGGCTGCTGCAAAAGCAACGTCAACGCCACAAGGCGAAAGCAAAGTTCTCAAACTAAGAGTGCGACTAGTAGAACGAAAACAAGGTAAAGTGACCTGACCTTGACCTCTGGATATGAAATATTCTAATTTATTTGTTTGACTTTTGGAATTCTAGAACGCGTAAAATTAAGGTAAAGATTTTGTACACTCGCTTGGAGCTCAAGCTCAAATCTCTCAATAAAAAAGCACAACCAACAAATCAAAGCTGAATTATTTGATTATTTGTTCACACTTTTTACACTTTTATTATTAAGATTTACAAAAGAAATTTAGCCAAATATAGATTCGTTGTTTTTTCATAAAAAAATTACGGAATGAAATTGAAATTAGAGCAAAATGGAAAAGTAGTCGTAGTCGAGGCCAACAATTGACCATCACAGCGAGCGTCGCGTTCGTGTCGCGATCGGTACATTTTCAGTAGGTACACTTGTAATTTATGAATGAGCATATTACAAATTACATTAAATTAACACTAAGAGATCAGCGCAGTTGGAAGTTTTACACAGTAGAAAAAAAATTCATTTCACAAATTCATCAAATTCATCTTCTTACACAGCTTACAGCTAAAGTTACTCAGAAATTGCATAAATTAGCACTCTTCTGGCGGCACGTCTACATCTGAGTCTGGTGGAGAAATGTCAACTTCTTCAGCAATGGAATACATGTCAAAACCACGAACTTCAAAGTGGTCAAAGGGCAGCTCGTGCTCAACATCTCCGGAAATCGCGTTCTTAATCACTTCAGTCCACATCGGTGGAAGGCACAAATCATGATCTGAAAATACGCATAATAAAATAAGAATTTCAGATTTAAAGAATAATAAAATAAAAGCTAAACGCTAATGAATTTCAGTCCGGAACTAAACTAAGACCCCAGATTTGGGTTCCAGTGATTCAAATTTGGGGTCCTGAGGACCTAAATTTAGGCCTACGCCGCAAATTTCGATTTTTAATTTCTTTGCTAATTTCGAATTTCGACGAATCGATCCGGACGAAAATTTTCTCGACGTAAAACTGTTCGCTGGTGCACGTTAAGTGTTCATAAAGAAATTAGAAAACTTTACAGTTAAATCCCTGAGAAATACCAATATTATTTGATGAATTCAAACCGAGGAAAACAATTTTTTTCTGACCAAACATGTCTGTTTTTTCAAAGAATTATGAAAATATAGTAATCATGCCAGGGCGTTGGCTTTATGTTTTTCTCTTAAAATAAAGTACATTTCTACATTTCCTCAAAAAACTGCGACAAAAATCCACTTGGACCCAAATTTATGGTCTCAAGTGAGACCCCGGGACCCAAATCTGGGGTCTTATCTTAGTTCTGGACTGAATTTGTCTGTAATTTTTAGTCTCAACTGAAGCATAGTGATAGTGCTTACCAGTCAGGCCCATACGTTCCGGCTCTGGATAATTGTCATCAATTTCGCCACCCCCCTCAACATCAGCCTCAATTCTGTCAGCCACAAAGACGTTGGACGTGGTCGAGGAGGTCGTCTCAAGGTCTGACTCCATTTCTCGCATCTTTTCCACTTCTGGCGGTGGCTGTGCCTGTGCCTGAGGCTGTTGTAGTTGAGATCCAAGTGAAAGTGATTGTTGCTTCGGCTTGGCAGAAACAAATGAACTTCCGGTTCCACTGCGTGGGCGTGCCTTGACTGTGTTTGAGACTTCCCCTAAAGCAGCTCGTCGTCCGTTCTTAGAGGCAGGCGTGGTCATGTTGTTGTTGCTATTACTGCTCGGTGTGGACTGGCCAAACTTTTTTTCTGAGTTACGCAAAAAATTCAAAATTCAAATTAATTACCAAAATTATCATCAGTTTGCTATTTGCCATTGCTAAAAATTTAAGGGTCTTAGAAACGTCCTAAGTTTTTTTTGTAAACATTGACGACGACGACAGGCTTTTAATGTAACGCAAATTATTACGATGTGAACTCACCCAACGGCTTTCCAATTCTTGATCTGATGGCTGACCCTGACCCTGACTGAGCATTCCTGAGTGACATTTTTGATTGTTGTTGTTGGTGGTGGTGGTTGTTGGACACAAAATGATGTAAATTTAAAATTTAATTTTAATTGTTGACCAGTCGTTTTCCGTTGAGTTGGTTGAGAAAAGGAATGATTTTGAAGTGTGCCGCACTCGCCCGTCTGTTGGGAAGGTTGGCCAGCTCTTTTTCTTTTGCAGGGTAGGGTGGTTCGATATGCACTTCGAAAGTGATGCACCACCCTACCCTTGCCCTCCTCAAATTCTACCAACTAAACTCTACTGCTATTGCTATTTCTGCATTAAATTATTCATTTAAATTTAAATACAATGAAGGTTTGCAAAGGCAAGTGCAAATTAAGATTTTCTATAGATGCATGTACATCTGCGTATTTTTCAAACATTTGTTTTTAGCAATTTCGTAATGTTACGGTTGGTTATCTATCTATCCATTCATTCATTTCCTAGACTAGAAATTGCTAATTTTATTCCCAATCTAGGCTAAGTTTATTTG
>JAQGCM010002262.1:0-11728 GCA_034699705.1 Hymenaphorura dentifera
TCACGCCGTGGTTATGATATGCCTCTAGGGGAGCTTCCACGTAAAAAAAAGACAAACGCACGAACAGCAGTACCTCAAGGGTCGTGTGGAAATCTGCTAAAAGTCTCAATAAATTATTTTGAATCCGTAAATCCAAGTCACCGTCTTACAAAACTACTTTCTAAGACTGAAATTTGACTAGTGTATTTTTGCTTATTTCTTGGGCAGTCTCAATCTCCAATCATAACATGTTCATATTCATACTTTGCTCGTTCAATCTGGCTTTTGGTTTTATTATAGATCCTAGATCTTAAGTTAGTATTAAATATTAACATTGCCAAATAATCTAAATTATTGTACACAACTCAGACCTAACACAAAGCTTGTCATTTCCTTCTACACTGCACTACTATAAATATCAATCTCAACATTTAAATATAATATTTAGAGACATTTAATGTCTGTTTACATAATACTCTGTACTCGCAAAAGTTACAAATTTTGAAAAACAAACACTATTGTTGCTCAAAAAAGCTAGGAGTTCTTGTCAAAATAAATTAAAAATTTGTAATTATTTTACATTTTGAGGACTTTCCCTGCAGTCTCGACTCTCGTCTCAATATCGCCCAGGTAAAAGATAAAAATTCAGTAAGAACATATTGGTAGTAAGTCTTGGTCATCGGATTCTTCGCCAACATCAAGCCCGCTATCGTATTGCGTGAATGAACTAGACAGAAGGAAGAGCTTCTCTTTCAACATGGGCCTCGAACTGCCGCAAGGAATGAGCGATCTGTCAGCCTGCAAAATAAAAGAAATCATAAAAAATAGTCCTAACGCAGATAAAATTTAAATATACTCACTTGAATCACTTCAAACAAATCCGCAGGTCTAGTCTTAGCTTTCAGACTAGATGATTTGGTTGGGATTGAGCAAGTCGCTTGTAAAGCGGCTATCCGATCTCTTTCATCAGTTGGAGCTATTCGAATCGCTAGTTCAGCATCTTCGCCCTCTGGCTCAGGTTCGGGTCTATCGATAGATTAACAAAGAAAAATTAGCGAATGTTACAAAATATCTAGTGTAAATTGGTATGCAAATTCTCACTTGGGTTCCATGTCTTCGATGTAAGAACCCCGTTTTAACTGTGGGTTAGGAAATACGTCAATGTTTGGGTCACGGGACTCTGCTTGTAACTGCATAGCTTTTCTTCTTTTAAACAATGACGTCAACATTTTCTTTATGTGGTCCTGTAATATAAAAAGTTATATCATTATGTTACCAAACCAGTATTACGCAGAATTCAAAAGCTTGTAATAAAATTGAGGAACTTACATGGCAAGAAGTGATCACAAGGTCCATGGCGTCCTGTTCTATCGAATTGATTCCTTTGGACCAAGCTGTAAGGAATGCTTTTCCTTGGACGCTTGGATTGCAAGTCAGGTACGGCTCATCAGGGCCTTGTCTGGGAGCGAAGAACTTTGCCAACTTTGGATCACGTGTTAATTGTTCTAATTTGGGTAGAAAAACAACAAAATATTGTTACGCAAATAGTTGAATGCCAAGATATATCTAATAGTACAAAAATACGTACTCGTGAGGACGGTTGGTACATGAGTAACGTTGAGGATCATGTATGGGTGCAGACTTTTACTTCTGTCATGAGCTCTAATGAATCGCTTCATGAATCCGTCTGGGAAGCGACCCTGAGAAAATAAAATGCATTAAATGCCTACCACAGAAATTACAGAATAATGTTACTCTCAATTCCATCATTCAGGCCAGAGGTTGACAGAAATTAAGTGAACATTGTTATCACTTACATCTTTCGGTTCAGGCGGTTTAACTCTCTTCAAAATCTCAAGCAGTCTTTGCTTTCCAATATCATTTCTCTTAAACGCGACAGGCAACTTTCGCTTCTTGTTCTGCACAATTCGTTTGGCTCCAACATTATTAGACACCGAATTGCAGGACTTTGGAGATGATAGACTCGGTGGACTCGGTCGAGTGTAGGCTTTCTTCAATGGTCTGAAATAGATAATGGTATATCATAAATACACAAATTATATCGTATCATGACATGACGTCTTCAAAACTACTATTGACAACAAGTTTGCAAAAACACTTTACTTGTAAACGAGTGTATTATTTTGATGTGCGTTTGGCACATGATTTATAGACTGCCTGAGCAAAAGACACATGAATTTGTTGTGCAAGTCAAGAGCTTCTCCGTGCAAGAACGGAAGAACGTCTAGATCGAAGTCATCTTTGGAAATCTGTTGAATTCAATTCAAACTTTAAAATAACATCCATCATGAAATGTACAGTAACTAAACTACTACCCACTTTTTGTCCAAACCAATCTCGTAAACTTGCAATGTATCTATAAAATGAAACAAAAATGATTAGATGACGGGCACTTCTCACGTCAATACAACTTAAAAACTTTGCTTAATTACTAAAATTGCTTACGTTTCGTGATGACGACCCAAAATCATCTCAAGGGAGTCCCGAATATCGGCTATTGCACTCATTTTGTGTCGTCTTGCTTTGCGATCCTTCTATCCTTCTGCTAAAATGGGTTGAATTAAAACTGTCATCGACTTTTGACAGAGATTGCACTATTTACATTTTAATTAGTACTTTTTCCTACTCCTAACTCTCAACTTTTACATGATGAGCTTGAAAGTTATTAAAACTAAAAACACGTTAAAGTTAAAAGTCAAACTCAAAACATCCCACGTGTCATTTTGAGATAACTTCCAACCCATGGATGGCACAGCTTTCCACTTGAAAATTGAGCGGGCATGAGCTTCTGTTTCCTCGCAAAATTTTTGGATCATCAACAAATAAATGTACAATTTAAATTAATTTTGTGGTTGTTTACGTTCTACATTATTGTTGCAAAATTTCCGCAAATAAAATAGAGTATTGTGGAGTTCCCAACTTCCAGTTCTTCCAAATAGCTTGAAAAGCCGTTATGCCAGCCTGCCATGGTAAGTAGGAAAGTAGGGTTTATTTTTCGCGAAGATTTCAGCATCAGTTCGCTAGTTGCAATTGTTTTTAACTTTAACAGCCGGGAGTTATTCAGAGGATTTTCTGGACCATCATCATTGCCATTGTTGCAGCAGAATTTGGTATTAGCAGTGGCACTGGTGGCCAAGAAAAAGTTAGCGATGAGTCCACACTGAAACTGAAAGCACCACTGCCGAATTTGCAGAACAATATAAATGATGAAGTTGATCTTGATCAGCGGAAATCCCTCATTTGGGGTCCTGGCTTGGAACCCCATATTATTGTTTTGCCTGCACGCTATTTTACCATTCAGTTTGTTGGAGTCGATGGCCGAAAGTAAATTTTTAAACCTTTAAAACGATAATTTTTTGTTTTTCAAAACTAACGACAAAGGAGTAATTGTTTGTCTCTACTTTTACAGCTTGAATTACTCACAAAGTCTGAGTGATGATCTAAAAATTCGCATTGATTGCAATGGCGATAAGGAAGTGTGGACTCAAGTTTTAAATAGAAAAGATGGAAGTTTTATAATTCGCTACAAAGTTTTCCAATCGTGTCTTTCTGGCTTCCGAATTCTAGCCACATTTCGCAGTCAGCATGTTGCGGATTCTCCATACATTATAAATGGTACATTTGATTTTTTTTATTGTACATAGTTGTAGTGTAAAGATTTATAGCACATACTCGATTTTTTAATTGCAGCTGCAGTGCATTCCGACAGTTGTGACTGTCCTCAGTCGGAAGCAAACGTTTGGCTTCGGAACATGAATTGCCAAAATAAGATAAGGCAGATCGAAAGTGATCTCGCACCATTTCCACCAAGTTCAGTCGACTTTGAAGATATTTTGTCGAGAATGGTGGACAAATTTCATCGGCCAACTTCACACAGTTTTTGTCATTATGTTGTCAAAGACAATCAAGTAAAGAACTAAACCAATCTGATGCGTGCAGCAGTTTATAAGATACTGAATTATCGTTTAGATTCATCGGAAATGTTATGGAGAGCACGTTGGATTCCATATTTTTCCAGATGCTATTCTTCTATCGCTTACCAGAAAAATGTTTCTTGCTGATATGGAATTTATCATAAATCTGGGAGACTGGCCTTTAATTGAGATCGAAAGAGTTCAGCCCTTGATTCCAATATTTTCATGGTGCAAATCGAACCGAACTGCGGATATTCTGTTGCCAACCTACGAATTGACTGAAGCTTCGCTTGAAGGAATGGGCCGGTAACGTTAAATAAACTAATTGGCCAGGAATGTTTTAAGTGACTGACTGGTACACTTTTGTGTTAATTCAAGCGTTCAGGGTTTCTCTAGATCTAATGACTGTTCAGTCGAATACGGATATAGCTTGGGAGAAGAAAATTCCAAAATTGTTTTGGAGAGGACGTGATTCCAGAATAGAGCGGCTTGACTTAATCACAATTGCAAGGGAGAACTCAGATCTCATCAATGCTTCCTTGACAAATTTTTTCTTTTTTCGAGAGAACGAAAAATCTCATGGACCAAAAGCGGATCATGTTTCATTTTTTAAATTTTTTGACGTGAGTTCAATTCTCAAAAATTTGGAGCTGAACCCATTGTTCAAGTGTTCAACCAAGCCAAATATTTCCTAAACATGTTTTTTCTTTTAGTACAAATATCAACTCAACATTGACGGAACTGTGGCGGCGTATCGATTTCCATATCTTCTGGCTGGAGATGCAGCAATTTTTAAAACAGACTCTGCTTATATTGAGCACTTTTACGGAGATTTAAAGCCGTGGACCCACTACATTCCAGTGGAGGCTGATCTTAAGGATCTGGTGGATAAAATCAAGTGGGCTAGAGAAAACGATGACCTAGTTAGACATATTGTCTCAAACTCACGGAAATACGCGCAAGAGAATCTCATGCCCTTGGACGTTTTGTGCTACCACGCAACAGTGTATCATGTAAATAATTCGATTTAGAACATATTCTGTGCAATCGCAAATTGTGAAACATAATCGTTGTTCTGTTCCCAGGATTGGTCGAAGCGTCTGAAGAATCCGGTCACAGTACGAGCTGATATGGAAATTGTTCCTCAGTCAATTCCACCAAGGCCTACAATTTGCGAGTGCAGTCCTTTAAAGCTGGAGAAATCTATGGAATTCAAAGATGAGCTTTAATGTGTGTTTGGCGATGTGTACATAACCTCACCGTCCAGTACGGAGTATCGTGCGTACAATCTCAGTCGTCTGAAATATTCGCTGTAATTCTTCTATTCAAGTGCTCAAGTGCCATAAAATAGCTTCGCCCACAATAATTAGTGTGGGCTTCAACTAATACTGCCAAATAAGCTAATTTAGCTAATAGATTTAAGGATATTTTACTGCTGAGGGTACGGACTATCGGAATTTGGTGTGTAGATTTCTGCCTATTGTTGAATCTCCATATCCGTGCTAGACGGACAACATGCAAAATCTGCATTTATTGACAAAAGTATAGGAATTGCACAGTTTCGAGCACTTCAAAGCAAAATCGGTTGGGGCCTGACATGGTGCAAATCGCTTACTAAATGTTACAATATCACAGACATTAGGAATGTCGAAAGATGGTTGAGTGCATTTAGTATAGTGCTTTTGGCAGTGCAGTGATCTGATATTTCCAAGCCAAAGCAATGCTTTTATTGCCATAACCATAACCGTGTAGAGCAGCTTTGTATGTTTTTCATTGCTCGTATTCGTAACCTGTTCCTGCTCTATACATTGACTAGGGATGCACTTCATTGTATGCACCTGGGAAACACCTTAATTGCATTTTTATGCAACTGCAAAGCATTCCTTCCTTGGCTAACATTTGTGAGCTCATGTTGCTCAATAGTGGATTACGTCTACGTGATCTTATGCATATTATACGTAAAGAAGGGTTGTAAACATTTCAAGACGAGGTCTCCACACCACCAAGGGAAGAAAATAGCCCAAAAAAATAGTAAACATCTCACAAATTCAACCAACCAATTCATTTTCCTTTCACTTATTTGTCCAAGGTTCATCTCTATCAAATTTAACTGAACTGAATTTAAACTTGTTAGCATGACTATTACAGTTGTGAATTCTGAGAGTGACGCGAAACTGTATCAATTAACTGTGTTTATTTAACTGTACTTAAATCACTGCGAATGTGGCAATTTAATCTTAAACCCGGTGTTGACTGTTCACGATTGCTTTGCAAAACTCGCACACAATATGTAGTACAAATACAAAAAATAAAATGAAACTTGTTGAAGTTATTGTTCTCGTTTCTATTTTACTGATTTGCACAGTGTGCTATTTCATAGTCTGGCTCTCCGATACAGGAGAGGATGGCGTTATTTTAATAAATGCCGAAGCAAGTAGCCAGAGTCTGACCAATCGGTACTAATTATTATTTTTAAGAAATATTTATGAGCCAGCATTATGAACGCAAACCTGCGGCCTTCTAAAAATTCAGCGATAAATTCCGAAACTTGCATGACAAATTCGTATAAATTTTAGGGAGGATGTACTACCGGAAATCACTTTGGCATTAGTGATTTGTGGGAATCATACTGAACGAATTTCTCAAGCAATTACGTTGTTGAAATCAGCCATTCTTTTTGGACAGCGCAGCAAGTTACGGGTGATTGCTTTCGCTGACAACGATGCCCGCCCACTTTTCGCCAAAAAGGTATGCCGCAACCACAAGCACACATAATTGAATAATTTTGGCAAGGTTTTAGCTCCTGCAAGTACACTGCAGTATTAATTTTTGGTTTTCCAGATAAAATACGTCCAATTGCAAGGCGAAGCTTTGGAATCACGAGTCACTATCAAAATCATGTCCACTTGGTTTCCACAGGAAACTTTATCAGACTGGACACATCTGTATTCTCTTTGCTCAACGCAGCGGTTATTTTTTCCGGTATACTTTTATTTAAAGCCTTACGCTGGATTGTTTGTACATAATGATTTGCAAAAGTTTGAATGAATTGGTCAACGCAGAGTTTGTTGCCAACTACGGATGCTCTGATCTACATTGACACAGACGCCTTGGTGCTAAACGACTTGACAATTCTTTGGGACCAATTCAGTGCCATGAATGAATCACAAATTTTTGGAATGGCCGCAGAAGATGAGTTACCCGGAAATGGGTGGTACAACCTCAACGCAAAATTTCCTTATCATGGCCCAAGAGGTATAACAAATTTTTAAAATACAAATTACTTATCGTAATACAAATTGTATGGCAACACGGCTTTTTTAAATATTTAATTCTGTAATTGCTTGTGCAGGTTTGAATGCCGGCGTAATGCTAATGAACTTGACTAGAATGAGATTTGCGCATTTTGAGCACAGAGCTAGCGATATTTTCAAAATGTATCGGGAAAAACTGCATTGGGGGGACCAAGATATTCTGAATATTTATCTTCACTCTCATCCTGGTACTTAAATATATTTCCAGAATTGTTTAACTAAATTCATACCTCATAATTTATTTATGAATTCTGTCGGCCATTTTAGAATATCTGTATTTGTTGCCCTGCGAATGGAATTATCGCATGAATCATTGTGATTGCAAATATGGCGGCGGGGACTGCAGATGTAAAGCTGCAGCCGACAAAGGAGCTTCCATATTCCATGGAAGCAGTGGAATTTTTCTCGGAGGCAAGAAATACCCGTTCGCAAAAAAATTCTACCAAGTGTACAAAAAGGTACTGACGGTTTAGTTTCTTTGCAGAATTTGTCCAAAGGTTTTAATTTAAAATCTAAGATTGATTTTTTTAGCACGACCTAATGCACGACACGACTAGGGATCTCATCGAAGAATTGGCAAAATCTTTGGCGCACGCACCGGGTATGCCTTGCAAAAGACTGAAGAGCATTTTGTTGCGAAAAATCCGTGAGCAGTTTGAAGAACTAGAAAGTGAACCGTTTTTAGATTTTTCATCGGGAAGTTGAACTGAATTTAATGAATTCGATGCAAACGCGAAACATTCTTAGCCATAATTTGTCTTACAGATGTTGTCTCGAACTTTTATTTAGTTATCACTTTTACAAGAATCTACAATTTTTTTCTAATCAGCTTCCTTGCTCTGCCTATTTCAAAATCAAACCCAAATGAAACCAAACCCCTCTGGCAAATAAAGTATGAAGTCCGACTTAAAGTATAATTTTAAAAAAAAATCACCAAACGTCTAAAAATAATTAGACAACTAGCCATTTCACGAAAAAATCGAAACTTCATGAAAAAATCATTATTTCACGAAAAACTCAACGTTCTATGCAAAAAAAACTCATTCATAAAATAAAAAAAAAATAATTAAAAAAGAAATGCAAAAAAGATTTATTGCGCGAAATTTTTGTCGAAATTAAAAAATCAAATGAACATCAATTTCTGTCATCTAAACCAGGAGTTGTCATGGAAACTAACTATCCCTGAGAGCCATTGATAACCTTTTGGATTCCTTTCGAATGCCTTCGTAGAAGGTCCCTGACAACCCTGTCCTGGAACTGTCAGAAATTGATGTCCAGACAAACAATTCCAAAAATCTTCAGTCTTCTTGTGGCTGTGGCGCGGAGTGGTAGTGCAGTGGTATGTCCTCCACATCCACTCAAAAAAGGCTACGTGACAGAGTGACAGTGGTTTGTAGGCCTACGGGGGACCCTCCACTTAAAAAAAGAGGAACGCACGATCAGCAGTACCTCAAGGGTCGTGTGGAAATCTGCTAAATCCTAAATAAAACTAAACGCAAAGAATTTTGAAATGACTAAAAGCTTCGATTTTTTATTTACCGCTATGATACGTTGCATTGCAGCCAGTTAAATTGCTTTCGCACTTAAAATGTCAAGAGCCAGATTTTAATTTTGTAAGCTAGCTAGCTGACTAGCCCTGGCTCTAGCTAATTCATTAGTGCATTAAAATAAATCACAACTAGATCTAGAATTTTCATAGCAATTATCGTTACTGAAAATGACCAGTTTGAGTTTGACGTTGACCCCAACGTTGCGTTGGTCCTATCGTTTTGTTAGTCTTTTCTGACCCTCCTGCCTTGCCCTACTGTCGTTTTGAGGATATTTCGTAAAATTCTTTTGATTCGTCAACAAATGCACAAAAATTGTATACAGGCTCACTTTGCTCACTTAACGTTTACATGCACTTAGCGGAAATGAAGAAAATGCTATTTTTGATTACTTCGACGCCGATCAGCAGAATTTGGGTGTTTGGAATTAGTTTTTATTACAACTTACAACGTATTTTTCTTAACATTTCATTTAACATTTAAACCTTTCTTGGCTTAATTCTTATCTGTTCTTTCATTCCGTTGTTGCCGTCTTTTGTATGTCTCTGCCGTGCCGTGCCGTGCTTACTGCTTAAGAGCAAGGAGCACGTGGGATTTAATTTCTTGTCAACTTGCCAGTGAAGCCAGCGCCATGCAATGCATACACCACGAGTTTTGCCTTGCTTTTTTCCAAGCACGAAGCACCATAATTATTGTTAACTAAGCATCTGAAAACTCGTGTTAATTTCGAGTTAGTTGGCATTTGGCATATGTTTGGCTGGTCCGCAATTGCAATTTTGCAATGCAATGTTGGCATTTCATATGTGTGAGTTGAGTCGCGGTTTGTGTCGAGTTGGATGAGTTGGCTGTGTTGGAGGTTGGGGCTGAGGTGACGTCTCAAATTCACTCAACCGAGAGCCTAGCCATTCCATGCATTGCCAGAATTTCCATTGCCATTGCCACCGGCACTCAACTCAACTCCTTCACTTCACTTCAGTTCAGTTGTCTAACTAACTGTAAACTATTAACAACTTGCGACTTGCTGCTTGCCTTTCACAATCCAACAATCCGCCATTCGGATGTCCGATGGAATAGTTGTTCCTCGCCGCCAACAATAAGTTTACAACAATTCACCACGCCGTCAGTCTCACCACTCCACTCAAATTTAGAACAAAATGGGCAGTAAGTACAGAATCAGACCATGCATTCATTAGTCTAGTCTCATCAGTGTACAAGAATCTAATCAGAGTTTCAGGGTCTTGGGTCTATTCAGTGGCCTGTGCCTGTGCGTAGTGCATGGAATAATTTTGCTAATTTATTTCTTATTTGTGTTTGCAGTCAAATTCCTGGAAGTGATTCGGCCCTTTTGTAGCGTCCTCCCCGAAATCGCGAAGCCGGAGCGAAAGGTTAGTCAGCTTTTAGTTGGAATATATTCGGCAGACACTGTATTGCCAGCCGCACGGCACAGCAGCTAATTAATAGATGTTCTAAAACTGATTTTTTTTCTACTTTCCAGATCCAATTTAGAGAAAAAGTACTATGGACCGCTATAACACTCTTTATCTTCTTAGTATGCTGCCAGGTAAAATCATATTTCTGATTTCTCAAATGATTTTCAAAGTTAGTATAGGCATCTTCCACATTTTCCTAATTATTGATTCGTGTTGATATTTAGATCCCCCTTTTCGGAATCATGAGTTCCGACTCCGCAGATCCATTCTATTGGATTCGAGTAATTTTGGCGTCCAACAGAGGAACGCTAATGGAGTTAGGTATTTCTCCGATTGTAACTTCAGGTTTAATTATGCAACTCCTCGCTGGAGCCAAAATTATTGAAGTCGGTGATACACCCAAGGACAGAGCCCTGTTCAATGGTGCTCAGAAACGTAAGTTTTTCTAGTTTAATCTATGAAGCAAAGGACGAAACCGACTGGATGACTCATTTTATATTGTTGTTAATCCAAAAATCATTTCTCTCTAGTGTTCGGAATGGTCATTACGGTGGGCCAAGCCATTGTTTACGTCCTCACGGGACTGTACGGTGACCCAGCTGACATTGGAGCAGGTATCTGTCTAATCATCATCATTCAACTGTTTGTCGCCGGTCTCATTGTCCTGCTGTTGGATGAGCTTCTGCAAAAAGGATACGGATTAGGTAAGTTCAGCGTCAGCTAAAATGTACATTATCGGCAGTAGTTAGTAACCTTATGAAACTTCCTTGTTCAACTCTCGTATTTTAATATTTGAGAGGTTCGTGAACAGAGCACAATTTATTGTGAAACTTAAGGAAGAAAATTAAAGCGATGATATTTCCACCTGCATTCATTATATTCAATGTGAAGTGCAGTCTAAGAGTGTCATACAAAAAAAATTCCAGTAGATTAACAAAGTCCACCTGGGCATTGCAAAAAGTTTTGTGGGTTGATCCACAATTAATTCTCACACTGTTTAAACAGGAAGTGGAATTTCCCTCTTCATTGCCACAAATGTGTGCGAAACGATCGTTTGGAAAGCATTCAGCCCGGCAACGGTCAATACTGGACGAGGAACTGAGTTTGAAGGAGCTGTAATTGCGTTGTTTCATTTGTTGGCCACAAGACAAGACAAAGTTCGAGGGCTTCGTGAAGCCTTTTACAGGCAAAATCTTCCCAACTTGATGAACCTCATGGCCACAGTTCTCATCTTTGCAGTGGTCATATATTTCCAGGTAAGATGGATATTTCATTAAGTTCTGTACCTGTAGACATCTGTACTAACTCAAATAATAGGCAAGCTTTTTGCTTTCTATCGTCGGCAAAATGACGATTTTGTAGAATTTTCCAGTCTACACAGTTCTAACTTTCTTGTTCAGCTCTTTTCTCTTAGTATTTAAGAGCTCATTGAACAATCACAATTTGTTGTGGAATTTAAGGAAGAAAATTAAATAGATGATATTTCCACCTGCATTCATTAGTTTCAATGTGAAGAGCAGTCT
>JAQGCM010002263.1:0-11723 GCA_034699705.1 Hymenaphorura dentifera
CCACAGTCAATTCATTTCCTCACATTTAAGTCTACTTTGAGTGCGTGCCAGTGAAAAGAAAACTACTTTCTTTTAGAAATCTCACAAAAAACGTTAAAAAAAGCAGTTCAATTCGAGACATGATTTTACTACAATTGTCATAAATCCACCGTTCCTTCGCAATGCCCTCTTTTTTGCTATATGTTTTTAATGCAACGACACTTACTCCCAACTGGTTTCAGCTTAATACGATAAAATTGGATCGTCGCTTTAAAATAGATTGATTTAGATTTCATTTTATCAAACTGTGAACTGATTACACATCCACTCGAAACTAATAAACGAAGTAACTAAATAAATTAAAACGTGTTCTTCAATACAAACAAATCCGACTTACCTTCGCTTTTTGGAGGAGGGGGTTTTCTCGTAGCCCAGTTGGTTCGGATGCTGCGATTTCCAAGCCACTGTCCATTCATGCCATTAATAGCAGTTTCTGCTTCCTGTTACAAAAAAATATTCTTTTTCAGGCAAACCGTCGCATATACATATTTCCAATTCCAATAATGCCTGACAAGTTTACCGATGTGTCAACTCAGCAGTGCATTGGGAATGTAGAAAAAACAAGGCAATAAAGTCACTAAGTAATCTAATAGTGCATCCACTCATTAGCAATTTTAAATTTGAAACTACGGTGGGAAGAATTGTTGCATGCGAGAACCACAATTCGGGTATACTTTGATTCGAACTCCAGCCTAGAGGGAATAGAGTAACTTTTGGTTCAAAGCTAAAAAAAATAGCTCTGACAAAATAATACATTAGTTTATATTGAGACCACTGACTGTGCCATGTCCCATGATAATCACTCCGTTGTACCATTACTGCTAAAAGAAGTACAATTAGAGCTAAATAGCAGCGCGAAACGAAATTAAAGTAGAAACTAATTAACAATAACTGACTGACACACCCATTGCTCCGACATGAAGAGACATCCCCAGACACAATACGAGCACACACAAAAAACTACATTCACCAAATGACTCGCACGAAATGAGATACATACATCTGACAAAAGGAACAACTTACCGACTTTTTGACGAACGATACGAACCCATAGCCTTTAGATTTCAAAGTTTGGGGATCTCGGACGACCCGGCAGTCTCTGTAAACATTAAAGTAAAATACTATTAAGTACAAAAAACCGAGTGGGACTCAATTATTAGAAGAGTAGAATAAAACTCTAGTCGGTTCGCGGCTTGTGAATGATGGTAAGGTCAGTGAATATGGGCAAAGGGTAGAGATAGAGGACAGAACAGAGACAACTTTTCCGAGTCATATGCATGCACTGTATTGGAAATGGTTGAATCGTAGAGAACCTAAGGAAATTGACATTTCTAGTTTCAGACTAATTCAAGAAGACATAAACGGAATGCCGGGTCTAAAAAAAAGTAGAGGGAGAAGGCGAAGAAACTGATAGAATAAAGATAGGATGAAAAAGACATTGTACAATTTAATCTTTAAAATTGCTCTCTAAATTTCATTCTAGTCCAAGGAACGGGGAAAAACCTAACTGAGGCTTTGAAGAAACAGCTAAATTTCGTTTCCAATCTTCCGCTTCACTCCACTGCCTTTGCCCTCCCTGAGAACATATACACTCACATTAAAGAGGCACACGTGATCTTGAATTCTATTAAAGCTCGTTCCTTATAATTGCACTTTTAATTGAAGCCTGAATGCTGGCTTGGCTCTAGAGTCTAGAGAAGAACACAAAAGAAAACGAAGCCCGCTGGGACACTTCCTCGTGCAGTGCAAAAGAAAAGAGGTCTGACGGAATGCTTCCTTCATGACCCCCATGTGATCAATGAATCAATTAGATATCTGAGATCGAGACATAGTTTAGATGCAAGGAAGACGGAACAACCAATTCCCTTAACAAGAGGGAAAACGTCTAAACATACCCTTTCTCTGAATTTCCAAAAAAGCCTCACGCATAAAAAACAATCCAGCAACTAACAATAACTCACCAACTACTAGCTAGTACCAGTCAGAGGAATTTTTTTAGGGAAGAGTGAGTGGACAATCATACCCTTCAAATGACACCTTTGGAGAGAACGACTACTAGAATCGATGGTTAGATAACATGATCAATTGTTCAGAGAGAAAGCAGGTCCAAAATGAGATCAGAAAAACGAACCTAGTCTTGAGACAAGCCACACAATTTAAGGACTTGGTATGTAACTAAAAGTAAAGCATGGAAAAGTGTAAGTTTAGTGGAGCAAGGAGAACCTGAGCTGAGACTAATTTCATGTGGAAATCAAGTGAGAGCTAACGAAAGTAGTAGTCGCAGTTCTTCTTACAAAATCCATGGTCGGGAAGTGGAGAAGTGAACGGAAAGAGAATTGCCTCTTGCCTTTATAATGCGACAAGATACACAGAAAGAGAGAGAGAGAGAGAGTCTGAATCGGCAAACTTGGAGGGTATGAGATTGTATATGAATTATAGATAATATCGCGTTTCATTACTCCATTGCATAACAAGTTCCGGAATCTCTGGAGATTATCGTTATGTGCAAAAGCTCCCACAGCAACTTGCTACTTTATTCCATTCCGTTTCTTAAAAACACTCCAGGAATTACATTTGCTCAAAAAAAAGTGAACGAGTTTGTTACGTCCCTCGTGTACTAGCATTCTCCCTCGTTTCTCATGATTTCTGGACAAAGCGAGTTGAAGACGACGAGTCAAGTTTACACGGAATGGCATATGATTCGTCCCAACCACTGATACCC
Organism: Hymenaphorura dentifera; assembly: GCA_034699705.1. Taxonomy (NCBI): domain Eukaryota; kingdom Metazoa; phylum Arthropoda; class Collembola; order Poduromorpha; family Onychiuridae; genus Hymenaphorura; species Hymenaphorura dentifera. The sequence continues at coordinate 2,762 of JAQGCM010002263.1, forward strand.
ACTCCGTCTATTTATGGCCTTGGAGAATTTCTCTTCCTTCTTCTCTTAATGGATTTCTCCTCTTTGAACTCTTGCATTTCTTTCCTATCTTTCTCCCCATCGCCTTTCAACCGCTTCCTATAACACCATATTCACCCCTCCCCCTCCTCAAACTACCGAAATCTCACAAATAAATAGCCACCCCCTCCCATATTAACGCCGATCTACAGGGCGTGCAGGGCTCAGCTCATAAACTTTGAGCGCTACCACCAATTCGTAAAACGATGGTTCCTTACCTTTAGGAAACTCGCAAAAATTAACTAAAGTGAACCTGGTTTTATTAACCAGCAATAAACAATGGCTTCCGCAATTTTGGCAATATTAAAGTGAAAGCGTGAGACGTAACAGACATCTCCTTAGTAAATTAAAAAAAAAACAAGTTTACACCGTTTCTAGTCTAGAAAACGGTTGTTTTCGTGCAATTTTATTACCCTTCGACAGGTAGTAAAGTTGAAGGTAGAAATTAAAGTGATTACATGTAGGGCAAGCTGGGAACTAAAAGCCGTCCAGAAGGTGACGTGGCCTTCTTCGTAGATTTGGCCCTTGCGCTAACAAAAAAGACAACTCGAATGAGAAAAAGAACAGGGCACTAGAATTTTTATAGGAACACTTCGACTTCCAACTGCCTCTTTCTCAGCATCCTTTCTTTTCTCCTTCACTAGCTTCACAATCAAATTTCGACATCGCCCCCTTCCATTCCATTACTTACTAAACTCACAAATAAAACCCGGGAATCTGGGGTTTAACCAATAAAATATCAACTATCCCAGACACAAGGAGTCAAGTTGAGATGGAGATCAGATGGTTAATTGACTTGAGTCTAGTGAATCCGGGTAGTGCTGGTAGCGCATAGTGGAGAGAAATGAGAAAGGGAAGTCATAATATTCAATAAATCTCCGTCACAATAATTCACAGAGACTTGATTCACACAAATCTCTCACACACATCCATGAAGGGAGAAGGTATTAAAAAAATGGGCCAAAGCAGATGATAGAGACAAAAGTCTGGTTGAGCTATCGTGACTATCTTGTTGTGTCGCGCTCTCCAACAATAATTCTACATCCTAGCAGAACTAGTAGTTCCAGTTTCGGTTTTGATTGTACACATAGTGATAGTGTAGGGGCCGAACTCTGCAGTAGCGTTGTTCAGTTGTTGTGAGGGACTCAGAGGAGAGAGAATGACAAGAGAAAGTGAAAGAGAGTCTAGATAGGAGAAGCTGATATCCCTCTTAAGCTAATACGTGCGCAAATGCTTTCCCTGGAGAATTTGCCTTCTCTGTTCGAGCTAATTGGACTCGGAGAGGCTACAAAATTATTCACAAGGAAACGTCCAAGCCTCACGCCGCCTTCATTCAGACAAATGTCCATGACTGTATTAAAAGTCTCGACTTCATCAACCATCACTCCTTCCTGCCTTCATTCTTTGCACGCACTTTCCTCATCCTCTAACATTCAACCTTCCCACACATTCCTACATTTATTCCTTAGCTCAGCTCAATATATTTTCCACCAGGACCATATATTACAAATTTCATAATCGATCTAACTAAATACACTGCAAAAGTCAGACCTACCAAATGTACATTGCACCCTACCAGAAGTAAGACTTCGATTTGATCTCAAATTAGTCTCGTCTTTCCCTTTCAAACTTAACCTTCTTACCTTTTTTTTTTATTTTCTCTGCTGATCAGTAATGACAACAAATTACATATTCGATATGCTGCGTTGCATTTATCATTCACATCAAAATGTGCGACTGCCTTTGTGACTAATTACAAGCGGATGTGAAAGCAGCCGATTTAAAGCGAAAACATAACGGCGAAATTCATTTCAGCGAAACTATATCCAAATCCAAAACTTTTCCGAAATTTTAGGAATTGTCCGATTTCCAGTTTTCCAAACTAATCCTACAATCCCTTGTGTAACGGCAAATTCATCCTTCCATCCTGGGTCCGTTGGAAACTTGCCCATTAGTGAATCTTTACAGTTCGTACTAAACCCATGCATTGTAGAAGCTACTTTTTCCTTTAGATTTTACAAAATGATTTGCTATGCAAAATTCCTCCATTCGTCCTCTGGCTCCCCATAGGATGGAGGGGTAATAATGATCAATATTGCATTTAGTTGTTTCAAAACTGGTGACTCAAATTTGGACCCGCTGAAATCACATGGAATCGTAATAGTACCATACAATCAACCAGAAAACTGAACTGCAGCAAAACTCTTCAGCCAAACCTCGAAACGAATTATTTAAGACACGAGATTTGATCTTCCCTTGACATTATTTTCTTCAATACTAATAAGGCTTACAACTTCAGTTTTACTACTTAACCGTTTACACGTTTATTTTTCCAAGAGCAAAAATCCGAACCTACCAATTCGTTCATTTGATAGTATCACGAGAAGCAGAGGAGTGCTGGTCAAAGCCAAGGCAGATTAAACATGTTCATGCTTGAAACAATAGAGCTCTTTAATGTGGTATGAGTGTAAACACTATCTGCAAAATTTACAGATAAAGACTCCAGGGACAATCTTGAGCAAATTTGATGGCTTTGGATGTTGTAGTTTCTATACTCTAATTTTTTTTAACGTGTTCATTAAATATGATCCAGATACAGTATTCAAGGATCGCAATGTATCGCCAAAAAATACGGCCAAAAACAGAGGATTATTTTGTACATTTCGCAGCTTGAAATTGTTACGAGTGTATTAAGTTTTATCCAACGACTTTGGCTTTTGTTGTGTGTTCAAATTATATGCGATCTAGATTTTGCCTGCAGACGTTCGTTGAAGGCATTCGAAAACAGTCTTCGCGTTTAATATTCCAGCACTATGGTAATACTATTCCAACCTCAATTGCGACTTTGTTATTCATGAAACTCAAAAAACTCCGGCACCACAAATCAGTAGTTAGCCCACCAAACTGTACCATGAATTCAAAGGAAATGCTGTATTACACCAAATTAATGCATGAGATCATTAAAGTGGAGTACAGTAGCAAGTATCACTTTTTTTTTAACAATTCCTTCAAAAACAAATTCTTCACATCAAAAATTGCTGCCTCATCTTTCTTCGTGGATGCTCTCGTATGCATACTAACCTGTTCCTAAGGCTCAATCCTATCGAATGCTATAAACAAAGCCGAAAGAGGCTAACTACAAAGCGGTACAGTGTGACGATGGTTCGTCGTCCAAATAATGCACTAAATTCACACCTTTGCTTTTGCCATTTTTTTTTGGCAATCTGATATGTTTTGTTTCGCAATATTTTAACATGCCCAACATGATCAAAATATCTCTGGTCAAAACTCGACCCCAGTGTGGCGTGTGTCCATTTTTAGATATGACAAGCTACGCTCAGCAGAACAATAAACACTGTGTGTTCTTGAAATTCGAGATTCAGTTCACCTTACCTTGATTTTAAACCAACATGCATAGTTTAACTAGAGATATACGAAAGCAGGCTATATATCAACTACATAGCGTAGTGTCAGGCTGTAGTGCTGGCGAAGTGATTTTATTCAACTAGAAAACGTGTTTTTGTTTTGACAAGAGGTACAGTGCATATCCACGAACCAATGTTAAACAAGAAATGACGAATTCTAATGTGCTGCCAGCTGACATGTAATTAAGCTAATGACGGCATTGGGAAAAGCAGGGATGGGGCTACGCCCTTGTCATATTCATGATTTCGGTCTCGTCCTCGCATGCTTTAACCAGAGAGTCTGACAGTGAGACAAGGGTCTAAAGCATCTAATTCGAACTAGCAATCTATCGCCAAAAAGCTTCAATTAATAAAAATGAAACAATAATGGAACCCCCCGTCGAAAGGACGATGGGTCTAGGTCCAGACGCCTACAATGGAAAATGGATTTGAAATCAGAGTGGTTACGGCCAGCGAGTGAAACAAAACAATGGATAAAACCGATACGGCTACTATAGTTTCACCACTTAAGCGTCAATCCACGGATTAGTCGTAACCTACTCAAAGTGGAACTGGAACTGAGTACATGCATTCATGTCCAAGTCAAAGGACCAGAGTCACAGTGAAACGATGGATCACCATTTTCTTTGTAGCACAACACGGACAACATACGTACAGTGAGAGAGAGAGGAAGCATGAGAGCCTTGCTCAGAAGTAAAATCACAAAGACGCTGCTCGACTACTGTAGGATCTAGTCAACCTTAGGAACAGGAGTTACAGGAGTAGTGAGAGATGGCTTTTACTCTCCGTCGGAACTTCCTATTCACTCCCCTTTACTTTTACTTTGGATTATTGCCCGACATTAACAAAAACCGATAAGAAATTCATTACTGTTCAGCTATAAAACACCAGTCAAGACACATTATTCCCTTTCAGTTTGTAGCAAACACCAGCTATTGCTGCTTTTACTTCATTCCGTCCACCAATCCCTGTCCCTTCATGATGATCCCAAGGAACGAGGGACGCCAAAATGGGCAAAGAGTTTAGTATCACGATAAAGCCAAGTCACGTGAACTGAAACGGCGAAGCACCGTGAGTGTCACTCCGCTCAGCCTTTCTCCACTCCCGGCAACCAATAAAAACAGGTAAAACTTCCACTACTCCAACTCAAATGTCAAAAATCAAACCGAACTTTCACTTCTAGCATCCACTCAACCCATCATCTCATCGGCTCCGGCACCTTACTACACATTTCAGGGATTTTGAATCATGCCTTCATGCCCTTTCCCAGGCACAAAATGCCACAATCCTTTTCACTACCTACTGCACTAAACCCGTCCATCCATCCAGCTCAAAATCTATTCTTTCAAGTTTACTCTCAACTTTAATTTAGCATGGATGATGGCTCCGAACTCAATGTCAACAACCCTCCATTTGATTCACAAGTGCAAAACTCATTACACGGACCCAAATGAATCATAATTAATTCTCTTTGTCAACTCAACAGGCAGCAAACTGAAATTCAATCTACAAAGTTAATAAACTCAAAGGAATGTCAGGTATGAAAACGTTTGTTGTTTTGCTAGGATTGACTTTTAGTAGAATCACTCCCGGCCTTAAAAGCATTCCAAATTAGCTTCCATTATTGGCAACTCTATCCAGATCATAAAACACCGGTAGCACGCACGTAATATGTTTATGGGAACATTAAAAATACAGGAGTAAAAAGTTAAGATGAATGGATTAGGGCTGTTAAAATCACCAAATGTGATCTCACCTTAAATCCGCTAGAATGGGACGGGTCGCATCAAAAGTTGAGCCAATGTTAATAGGTCTGCGCTAGTAAGGGGGGAAATAACCCTAACTGCTTAATTTCAGAATGAAAGGAAAGCCGAGGTCAGGAAATACTAGAGAGAGATGTGAAAATTTGATGGGAAAATACAAGTTAAGAATACAATTGGTTCGTTTGCCTCCCCCTTTAGTCAAGTGGACTGCTTGGTCTAATTTGAGTTTTGAATTCTGCAGTCTCAGTAAATTAGTAGTGAAAGGGTTAGTTCATTATTTAGCATACAAATGTAAATATATCCTGCTTCTGTCGTCAAACTGGAATGTTTCTCATTTTCCTCATTTAGTCATTCCATCACAGACTTTGTCTCCTTCCAACTAATCAACGCAGGGTATTTTGCACGTTGTCAATTTATAGACATCATTTGCCTGACGAAGGATTTTATTCCCACTGTTTCTTACGACTTGGCCACAATCGTCTCCCTAGATCTAATTTGCAATTGTAATTAAACTACAATTAGTTTGATTCGCTGGAGTGCCGAGCCTCGTCTTGGGCACACGTACGCATAAACTCAAAACGAGTGCAAATTACCTACATTATGCCGAACAGTTTCGGGGAAAAGAGGACTCTGCAGTTGTACTAAATGAGGCTTAAAAATAATGCTTCTTCCTTTTACTGTTTGGCCCATTTGAGTTGAAAGTGAGGAGACAGGGTACAATTGATGGAAAAATTTAATTCCTTCAAATTATACAAGATTGGTCTTCAGGAACGACCGTGGACTATAAACAGTTTAATTTCTCCCTTAAAGACTAAATTCAGCTGTCTTGCAAAACTTTACTTCCGTGAACCGTTCCACCGCATTCATCCTTTTTTATATTGGTCCGCATGGAAGAATTTGATAGGAGGGGTCGGAAGGGAATTAGACCATGTCATGTAAACAAAATGTTAAGTGAGGTGAACCCTGGCTCTTGACATGTGTATCTTAAACAAACCACAGAGGTACTACAAATTAGAAAGATGTTATTCGAAAAAGAAAGAAATCATGGTTGCTGACTTCTTAGAGGGGCCAGAGAGCCAAATGACTAAATCTAAGAGGTGACACGCAGGTGAAGTGTGAAGAATCTGGTGGGAATAGTGAAATAGAGAAAGTTGAAAAAGTGTAGCCGTTGTGCAGTAGTTGGTTTTGTGGTGGTATTGGTGGTGGTAGTGCATCAAAAAACAAGAGGTTCTGTGGTTTGATGTAGAGTAGAAAATTTTATTGGACATTTGAGATTTTGTCGGAGAAAAGTTGGGGAAGTGAAGAATTTCACAATACGTTGCAGAGTGGAAAAACAATACATTGCCTCCAGTACATATCTTCAAGTATTCACTTGAGTCAGCTCAATAAAATATATCCGGGAAAAGTCGACCAACAGAAGATACACATTTGAACTTGTGGTGCTGGAAGTTGAGGTAGAGGATTGTGTCTGTGTTTGGGTCTTTGGATGTGTAGGTAGATGGAAAAGGGAGGAAGCCGACGGGGCTTTGTGCACTACCCTTTGGAAGCATCGTGATGAAACTCACGATCGTATCAACTTTCACCCGCTAACACTTCCACTCTGAAACTCGACCACGTCCTTTCTCCCCAACCTCTTCACATGTATTAATCACATCCCACTATTATATCAACTATCCTGTCTCGCAAACCAAAACCATACACCATTTCCGTCTTCATACAACTTCATACAACACCAAAAACCAACCGGACTCAATTCTTTTGATAACTGACACTGTGACACTACAAACTACATAAACCAACTCTTTCTCACACCCAACTTCCATGTGACCTTCCTTCCAAGAAATTACAACGCGTTTTCTCAACACATAACTACTCCGCGTAGAGATACACACGTGAGCTAAAGCTAGGACTTACGAGATCTCGCCAAATGCTGCAAACGCCTCCCGCAGCGTCTGAGTCTCAATCTCCGGACTCAGGTCCCCAACAAATATGTGATAGTGTTCTGAAAATCAAACAAAACAAACATTGTACTCACACCATCACCATCAAATACAAAAAATACGTTACTACTACAGACTTCAAAAGAGTATCAAATCCAATAGCAATCGCTGGCGGAACAGGTAGTCAGCGCACCGACAAACTCCCTTCAAGCTGAATCTTCAGATACTGAGAAAAAAGAGTTGATTTCAATGGCCGTCTCACTTTGAAATTCTAGCGAGAGCTCTATAAAATGCTGTGTGCTGTGAGAGATGCAAGAAATTTTGCTGTGGGCAAGAGCTTCCATGATTGAAAATCACATGTAATAAATCCTTCACATTGCTCGAGTAGGGAATAATAGCCCGAATAAACGGAATTGCTTGACGGCAGGGTGAGCAAGAGAAAAAAAAATGTAGTTACTTTGTATGCAACAATGCAAGAACATATTTTTGTGAAACTGTTGAAAGAATGTAGTTCGTGAGCTAAAGACAACCAAAGGCACGAGTGTAATGAAACATCGCATTGCAAGCATCCTCTCTTCCAGAATCATATCAAGACACGCGAAGACTTCAACTAACGTATCTGCAGCCAGCCATCATTCTTTCATACAACAAAAATTATCTGTCAGTGAGATTAGATGCTAGGTTATTACGTTACACATTTTTGAGAAGCTCATCATTGAATTTGGGCAAAGGTAATAAAACTTTGAGGCACGAGACAGTATGAAAGAGACGCATGAGAAAAGTGAATCAAAGGGAGCCAAAAACGATCCATTCGCTTGGAAAAAAGGAGCCAATCTACTATTATTTTCCAAAGAACAAAAGCCAAATATATGGTAGTATGGTAGCGTTGAAGTTTTTTGAGTGACTTTGTCACAAATATGTTTTCATCTAATTCAGTTGATTTTTAAACGAGCCAACTTGAGGGAATTTCATACTCATACAAAAAATCAATAAGGTCTTGGAGAAAGAAAACTTATCAAAGCTTTAATACGTTCTCACAGGTACTCAAAAGGAGAGGAGATTGTAATTGACCCAAACAAAAGCGAATTAAAAGTTTTGAATTTTACGACAGAACGATGTTTCAGTTGGGATAGAGCCATATTTTAACTCCACCCAATGACCGGGTCACAAAACAACGGAATAAATCCATGTTCAACGTTATCTAGTCAAATGTTCTGTAAACAAAAACAGAATATTTGAATACCACGCGAGGAATTCCAACACGTTGAGAATGTCGATTTACAAGGAAAGGAGTGAAAGCAATTTGGTGTAGTGAATGAAAATAAACCTTATTGAGGTTTTTGAACTTTACAAAAGCTCGACTTGGTATGTCGCAGTGTGGAGTCCATCTTTGTTTTAATACATAATATATGTTTTGGAACAGGGTCGGGACGAGTGGTCGGTCGTCGAGGAGATCGGCTCTTCGGAAGAGAGACAAGAAAGAGAGTTAAGAATAATACTAGACCAAAAGTCAAAAACCAACTCATCTAAGCAAAAGAGCAAAACGCGACTGGAAGTCTGAGAACATTGGGATGCAGCGGAACCCAGACAAATGCATTTCAGTTCTTTGGCAATTGATTAACATTTTTGGCAAGCAGCAAAATCTCACTATTCATGCCATACGAGGTCTTGACTCGTCCTCTGTAGATTCTCTGCGTGAAAGGAGCTAGTCGAATGGGGAGACGACCCGCACCGATTCCTCAGAACCAATGCCAACCAGAATTCAGTGCAGAAATCC
>JAQGCM010002264.1:0-11717 GCA_034699705.1 Hymenaphorura dentifera
GGTTTGATTCCCCCGAATTTGCACTTTTCGCAACCGAATCGAGCTGCTCCGGCGCTATTGAATGGGATGCTGAAGGTTACATTACATTTACATGCGAACCTTGTAAATTGCTGAATTTTAATTAACTTCCGACCGGTACTTTTGGAGCAGATTGTCACAGAATGTACGCCAATCAAGGGGCGATTGTTCAGCATGAACGCGGCTGGAATTGGAGGCTCAAATGCACACATAATTTTGAAGTCCGACGATACTAAGGGTTCTGAGGATAATTGTCGTATACCAATTCTTGTACCTTTCTCTGGTCGAACCTTAGAGGGTGTAAATTTCGCATTAAAACGGGTAAGGCAATCGACGAACAAAGCACAGTTTACATAAACAGTGTCAGTAAATTCTTTTTTGTTTCGTTCAATTTAGATTGCTACTTCTGAATACAATGGCACGGTAGAACTTTTGCAAAAAATTCACGAAGATTCAATCCCAGGATTCGATTGCAGAGGTTTCATGATCGTCGATGAATTCAAAAAATACAAAATTTTTGAAGCGCAGGTATGCATTTGAGCTTTCAACAAAAATATAGTGCATACAGTAATTATGATTTTATCGATTCTGCAGGTCGTTGAAGAAAATAGACCGCTGTGGTTCAGTTTCGCTGGAATGGTGAGCCAAACGCGCTTAACTGTATTTAGAGAAGTGCAGATCAGAACACTTCATCCGCATGCGATATCTCAAGATAAAAAATTAATATGCAGGGTTCACAATGGGTTGGAATGGCTAAGGAAATGATGGCGTTTCCCGTTTTCAAGACTTCAATTGAAATGTCTGCTGAAATTTTGACTGAGTTTGAGCTGGATTTGAATGACATATTGATAGAAAGAAGTGAAGTTCTGATGTCCAAGCACATCGGCATTTCTTATATATCAGTTGGGGTAAAGCAGAATCAGAATATTTTGTATTTTTTAAGATTGGAGTCGTAAAGCTAATTTGCAGCTAATCTAATTGTTTTTAGATGGCCCTGATTGACTTGATGTCATCACTTGGACTTCATCCTGACGGAATGTTCGGGCATTCTGCTGGTGAACATCTTTGCGGTTACGCAGACGGATGTCTGTCGCGAAGAGAAGCCCTTCTTGTATCAATTTACAAGGACGAGGTCATTCAACTCTGTTCGGAAGGAGGAATGGCTGCCGTGGGATTGACTTGGGAAGAAACAGAGAAGCAGTGTCCTCCCGGAATATATCCAGCATGTCATAATGGCCACAGCAGTGTTACCGTTTGTGGACCGTCTCAAAAGATCAAAGATTTTGTGCAACAAATGAATGCTCAGGGTACTTTTGTTCGGGAAGTAGACACTGGAGGAATCGCATTTCATAGCCCATACTTAGCGCCTATCATACCTAGTTTCAGAGCCAAATTGAGGTAAGTATTCCGCTGGGTTGATTTTGCGATGAACTAGAGAATTCGACTAATGTGCTGATTCTTTCACAGCGCACTTTTGCTTAATCCAAAGAAGCGATCAGAAAAATGGATAAGCACATCACTTCCGGAAAGCCGGTGGAATGAGCCCATTGCCGAAACAGCGTCCGCAGAATATTTTGTGAACAATTCCCTATCACCAGTGCTCTACTATGAAGCTTTGAAACATGTTCCTCACAATGCTGTCGTCGTCGAAGTCTCATCTCATGCATTATTCCAGTCAATTTTGAAAAAAGATCTACCGAAAACCTGTTCTATCGTCGGTTTGATGCAGAAAAATGCAGAGGATATTCAATCACGTTTTGTTGCCGGAATTGGATCTTTGTATCAACTTGGTTTTAATCCCAAGATCACTAAGCTGTACCCTGAACATGTTTTTCCAGTGAGAACTGGAAGTCCAATGATAGCTCCGTTGATTCAGTGGAATCATGAGGAGTCATTTCCCTTACCAAACTTTAACAGGGTACAAACTATTTCAATATTATTATGCTGAAATTGTGCTTTCCTATGTTCGGCAGAAATAATTTATATTGGATGTATCCATTTGCAATTAGAACTTGTCAGGAAATTCCCGTCAGGCTGTAGAAATTACACTTGCAAATAAGGATGACAAATTTTTAGAAGGTCATACAATTGACAATCGTGTTCTTTTCCCAGCTACCGCCTATTTGGTAAGAAATCAAAAGCAGATTTGAAATTTTCAACATTTATCTCATTATTTGAAAACTTGGCTGGAATGTATAAAATTAACAGGTGCTAGCTTGGAAAGCGTTTGCAAAACTTCATGGTACAGATTTTCAAAATTTGCCAGTTAGTTTTGAAAACGTAAAGTTTGAGAGGGCTACTATTTTACCGAACACTGATGGTGAGAAACATTTGAAAATTTTTGGTCACGTACGTTTTTGCAAGATTCTGATTTAGCCATATGCTTTTGACAGCCACTATCAAATTTCAAGTCAGCATTCTGGAAATATCTGGCCAATTTGAAATTAGCGAGGGGGCTTCGATTATAGCGTCAGGAACCATCTTTAAATCTGATGGTCTGTCTACAACAAAATTTCTTGCTGAATCAGACGCCAAAATTGTGAAACTTTTGCAATCATTGGATCAAGAAGACATTTACAAGTGGTTCAGGTTGCGCGGATACCAGTATTCCGGACTTTTCCAAGGAATTATTTCTGCTGATATTGGTTAGTTCACATCTGAAGTCATCACTGGAACGATTAGATTGATGCAAATTATATGTTTGCAGGGGGAACGTTTTGCAAACTCAATTGGTTCGACAACTGGATAGCTTTCTTGGATACTATGCTTCAAACCAGCTTATTTTCCAGTAACCCGGGTACTCTTTGCCTCCCTACTGGATTAAGTAGGTTGTCAATTGATCCCGTCATGTTCCGAGATTTTATGGACAACAACAAAACTACAGGTACAACCAAAGACAAAGGCAATTTAGTTAGGATTGCACCTTAATGGTGAATGAAATGCGAAATAAATACAACCATTTTCTTTCTTGTAGAACTCCCAGTTGAATCATCTGTGGTCAGGAAAACAATTTCAGCACCCGGAATCCGACTTGAAGGGTTGACATTTACGCAGAGTCCGCGCAAGGGAAAGGTTAGTAGACCTAAAATTTTCATGATGCCCTAAAGCTGTACGGATATCAGCATGCCGTGCCGAATTTGCTATTTTTTGCTAAATTTTTGAAACTACTTTACTTGCTTTGCAGATTCAACCAGCCGCAATATTGGAAGAGTACAGATTTGTACCTTACCTGGACTCTCAAGATGCGAATTGGGAGATAACAACAGCCATGAAAGTTTGCCTGGATATTATTTTAGAGAACATCACCAAAAAGGTCCTGAGTGTATGCGAATTTGCTGAACAAGGCGAAACCAATATTGTGGCCACTGAATTCCAAAATTTAAACAACCAGCCAGGAAGAAAGGTTACTAAAGTTTAAAACTTCAAGGCGGTGGTTGTCTATTTCAAAGTAAACCAGAATTCATGTGCATCAATTACATTTTATGTAGATCGATGTCGATATTCTACTGGAAGAAGATGTAGTCGAAGCCACTTCAAAGTCTTCAACTAATGGGATGCAAAACCAAACCAAATACGATTTGCTGATAGTTCGAGAAAACCCAGGCCTTATTTCAAAATATGGATTCTTGGTTCAATCGGTTGGTTTCGTCATTTTCGTGACGATAAATCCAAGCCCTGCAGAACTCATTCAGGAAATTAAAGAATCATGCTGGAATCCGATTCCAGTGGTTTATAAAAAGACTTGTGATCTACAAATCTATGTTCTGAGGAAGGTAAGGTGGTAGCCAGGTTGGATGTATTATTTCCCATTTTCAGTTATGAAACAGCAAATATGTAAAAGTCAAATAATTGCAACTAATAATACAGGTTCCCACTGCACCGCAAGAAATTCTGGAAGTTGACGTTGACTTGGACTACAATTGGTTGGGTACAGTGAGAGCTGCGCTGACGAATACTGAGAAATCTGTTCCCACAATTTTGCTACATTCCAATTCTCCAAATTGTGGTCTGATTGGACTGGTCAATTGTCTTAGAGCAGAGCCAGGAGGAGGAAATATTATTTGCGCTTCTTCACCGACAACCAAGTTGCCTCCCAAATTCCCAGACAATAACTTGGCTTTTAGTGTTTTCAACGATAAAAACGAGCTGGGATCATATCGCCATGTATTAATTCCTAATCTTCAGCCGCTTGCAGCAAATGGAATTCTGAGCAAAAATGTTTGCTTGAGACAAACTACACGAGGAAATCTGTCCACAATTAGATGGTTTGAAACGGCAACGATGGATAAACAAGATAGGACAGTGTACTCCGTGAATTATGCACCATTGAATTTCCGGGACATCATGGTTGCAACTGGACAATTAAGTCCGGATGCACTTCCTTTGGTCGTGCGAGAAGAGAATAATGTTTTTGGCACAGAATTTGTAGGAACAGATTCAGAAGGGCAACGAGTAATGGGCGTTGTTCCTTGCAAGGGATTCGCAACTCAGATTAGAGCTTCTAAGGGACTATTTTGGCCTGTACCAAAAAATTGGACGATGGAAGAAGCTGCAACGGTTCCGGTTGCCTACTCGACGGTATGCGGGGATGCTTCATTCAATTTTACTTTTTCTCAAATGAGCAAACTATTCAAACAAGTTTTCCATTTCAATATTCCAGGCTTACTATGCTTTGGTTATACGAGGACAGATTCAGAAAGGGGAATCCATTCTAATTCATTCTGGTGCAGGTATGAATTACTTCAAATAATTTAATGAGTGTCATTTCTAAACTCCTTCAAATTTGGTTTTTTAATGTTGTAATTTCCAATTTGCAGGTGCTGTTGGTCAAGCTGCGATCGCAGTTGCCCTCAGCAAGCAGTGCACCGTGTACACAACCGTTGGGTCCGAACAAAAGAAGAAATTTCTAATGGAACGCTTTCCAGAGGTAGACCATTGCAATTGGCTTAAGTGTAATTCTACTGTAACTGTGTAAGATCTCAGATATTTGATTAATTAGATTTTATGTTTGAATATTTTAGCTTGAGGAAAGAAATTTTGCAAGTTCAAGGAATACAGAATTCAAGCAGCATATTTTGAATGAAACGCTGGGCCAAGGAGTGAATCTTGTCTTGAACTCCTTAGCAGAAGGAAAGCTTCAAGCTTCATTGGATATATTAGCAAATGATGGTCGGTTTTTGGAAATCGGAAAATTCGACTTGTTCAAAGACTCCAAACTTGGAATGGCTGTATTTCTGAAAAATATTTCTTTCCATGGAATACTACTCGAGAATTACGCATTTTCAACCTCGGTGGAATCAACACAACGACTTGTAAACTTAGTACAAGAAGGAATTGAAATGGGTACCGTCCAACCCTTGCAGCGAACAATTTATTCGTACGACCAAGCTGAAGACGCTTTCCGGTTTATGGCTTCAGGAAAACACATCGGAAAAATTATTCTCAAAATTCGGGACGAGGCGGAATCTTCTCCATCACAAAATCCGTTGTTCGCTGCAATTCCATTTACTTCTTTCGATCCGAAGAAGATATACGTTATCGTAGGAGGATTAGGTGGAGTTGGTTTAGAAATGGCGGATTGGTTCATGTCGCGAGGAGCAAGAAAACTAGCTCTGGTTTCACGCTCTGGAATTGTTAATGGCTTCCAAGAGCTCAAGAAAATCAAATGGATAGAAGCAGGCGCTCGCGTGCTAATTTTGAAACACGATGCGAGCACATTGGAAGGAACTAAGGAATTGTTCAAAGAATGTCTGAATCAAGGTCCCATCGGTGGAATATTCAACCTGGCAATGGTATGATTTCCAACCCTATTTTATTGAATTTGCATTATTTCTAAATCCTAACTTTAATTAGGTTCTTCGGGATGGACTTTTCGTAAACCAAACAGTCGAAGACTTCGATGCTGTGCTGAAACCGAAGCTGAACATAACTTCTCATCTGGACTTTGTATCCCGAGAACTTTGTCTTGAAGACTTGGAATATTTTGTAGTATTCTCGAGTGTTTCATGCGGGCGTGGAAATGCTGGGCAATCCAACTATGGAATGGCTAATTCATCAATGGAAAGAATTTGCGAAAACAGACGAAAAGATGGATTACCAGCTTTAGCCATTCAGTGGGGTGCAATTGCAGAGGCAGGTGTTGCACATGAAAAAACAAATGGAAAAGATGTACTCGTTGGCGGAACAGTCCCTCAAAGTTTATCTTCTTGCTTTGAAGCGTTCGACAAATTTTTATATTTTCAAAACGATTTTAAGAGCCCTATTGTGTCGTCTTTTGTACTTCCTGAAAAATCATCAGGGGAGGAAGCAGGAAGTGATGCCAAAAACCAGACAAAATCACTCTGTGAGAAAGTTGCTCACATACTTGGTTTGAAAGACACAAGTAAAATCCCCAAAAATATTACTTTGGGAGAGTTGGGCGTCGATAGTTTAGTTAGCGTTGAGGTCCAGCAATTATTGGCTAAATATTCCACAATTAATTTGTCCACTAACGAAGTACGTGTTTTAACTTGGGAGAAATTGGAAGCTATCTAGAAAGGTAGTTTGTCATAAACATATTCAAATGTTTCTAGTAAAATGGTCATGGTTCGGATTCGGAAGTATGTATTTTAGCTTGGGAAAAATTTGAAACTATCGAGAAAGGTAGTTTGTCGCAAACATTTCCAAATGTTTCTAGTAAAATGGTTATAGCTCTTAAATACAAAGTGAAATAAAATTCAGTAAATGTCCACATTTTATGATTCGAGAGAGAAATCTGAGTATTATTATTAAATGCTAGAATTTTGACAGTGTATTATGTCGATAGGTTTGAACTCGCCACTAACTAAAACGGCTAAAGTCGTATATTCAAGCCAAAGGCACGTTGAAAATAACATTTACAGATTATACAGATTGACCCAATTTCGAACGAACAAATGAATGATTGTCTGACTATTCCTAATTAACTCTCAGATCTAGTTAGAATTCCAAACTGTTACGCTAAACTATATTATCATAGATCCGACTTCCTTAGAACACAAACTCATACTTTGTAGTTATTTCTCCGCAAAACTCCACCCAGCCAGGCACTAATTATGTAACAATCCTTCAAACCGGCATCCTTAAATCAAGGCAACTAATTTCGTTTCAATTCAGTGCAGTGGTTCAAACATTTCTTACTTTCTGCATAAGTAACCTTAATCATTAATCACCTATTTATGTTTGTAAAATTACTGTCGCCTTTTTTCCAAGTCTTCTCCGTTCTGGCTTAGGCTAATTTACACTATGGATTCATTGCAGTGCAGTCACAACTATTTCAAAAAAAGTAAAAATTTGTGAGTTTGTCAATTGGGATAATGCGAAGACACTTTTTGAAATTGAAAGTAAATACACGTCACTGTCAGTCATAAGCAATACGCAACATTGCAACTAAATAAGATTAATATATTCAGAATTAGGCAGAAAGCTCGACGACGAGGACGATTGGCAAATTCAAACTTTGCTTATCCTAAGAAACTAGACCAGAAAAATTTGGCAGCACAATTAAATCCAACAAAGTTGTCCTAATGTCCCAAATTCACTCAAACTAATTTTCGGCATTATCTTCTTGTACTTGTACCAACCCAATACATGTTCTAATTTCCCAGATTGTAAAACTTGCACTTTTCTTTGGTAAATATAAAAACAACAACAATTATTAGTTGTCAAACTTGCCAAAATTTTCTGTTTTATTTAAGGTTTTACCTCCATTGTTTTTTTCAGGTACTTAATCAGAATTTCATTGGTAATTTTCAACAACGTATTTGCGGAATGCGGGGGCTTACTAGCTTGACGCAACTTGACACTTTTGACTTTTAGGCCAAATATTTAACAGTTCAACCAATATCTTTAATACACAAGATTGTACTAGAAGACAAATTACTGATGAATTACAACAGTTTAGGCAGGACTTTAACAATACTTAGCAATTCTTGTAAACATTAAGACAATACAAGCGACACCAAATGAGATGAATACGTCAAGATTCGCTCGTTTAGTTTATTATGCGTTATGCAGGATGCGTTTTGGACAAAATGTTAAAAGGCGAAATTCTAGTTAAATACTTAAGGAATGATTCTCTACTTGACTTGACACAATGCCTCCTTGAACAAGAACAAGAACTGATATTCTAGAAGGGCCGAAGTTGACCTTCAAGGCTTCCTTCAAATCTTTGATTTGATTTGAGTATACCGATTTCAAGTAATGCTTCAAAAAATGAAGTAAAACTCAACTTTAGATCTCCATTTCAAGGAAGTTCCGAGATTCCTTGAAGCACCACTTGAGTTGAACTTGAAGGATTCTTTGGATTTAAAGTCAAGTTTTTGAATCTAGATCCTAATCCTAAAGGATCTAGGGCCTAACTAATTAGTAAGAAATAAGAATATGTACTTCAGAATTAATACGGTCAAATAAGCAGGTATTGCAAAATTCAGTCCCAGACAAAGACAACCATTTTAAAACTCATTCAGTTGAGTTCCCAGTCAGTCAAAAATGTGTCCGCCTAACATCACTGCTCCAAATAGCAGGAATACTGGGAAGCAACAAGCAACGCACATTGCACTTGCACTCATCGCAAAAAAAACAGTTTTTAAGTTTAGGAAATACTTTTGTCCCTTCGAATTCGAAGCACGGTACAATCGCAATCGATCCCTCTATTCAGTTTTACTCGTGCAAGGGAAAACTTAACAATATTATCTGTGTCTTATTTCAAAAATAATTTCCTTTGCATTTAATCAAATCAAATCGAATTAGTTGGTATCATAAACTAAAACTTTATAAAGCACAAGGTTCAAGGCCTTACGGAGACGAAATGACAGAACACTTGTAACGTACATAACTATTGAAGTAAATGCGTAAATCGAATCGAGATTCTATGTGCGTTATGTAGTGAGCGGGGGTGGAAAAAGTGCCTAGCATCCCCATAGCCTAGCAAAACTTTCCCCTACCGGAGCCCTACGCTAGAATTTTTTTTCCCGATGAGCAAAAAAAAGGTCATTTTCCAGAAAATTCCCCAAGACCACAAAAAACGTCCCCAGAGTCGGCTATTAGGCTATGGCACTTTTTCCAGCCCCGGCAATGAGATTCGGAAACCAGCATACTTTGCTAGGAACTATTTCCTAAATATTGCAACTCTATCAATCTAACAAACATGGCTATTCCTTTCCTAAAGAATTAATTAATTAATTAAATAGGCATACTTTTTCATCGTTCTTCATTTTCAGTGGACATTGTTTGGAAGGTAGAGCTGAATGTCATTCAGGTGGATTTCGGTGAGGCAAATGGCACTTACGAGTGGAATAAATCCCATGTACTGCATGAAAGATAAAAACTCACCCATTTTGTCGAAGAAGATTGCAAACAAGAGCATATCAACCATTGAATGCGCATTAAAAAGCCGCCAGAACATGACGACGACCCACATCATGGTAGACTTGACGACTCTTCCTTGAAAAGCTCTTGCAAACGTTGACACACTCGAGTCTTCCAGAAGTTTCATGTATAGTACAATATAGCGATTCCAACTGTAGGAACAAATCAAAGTTTGAATTCCAAAAACAAATGGGAGTGGGCTCCACCCTTGAATTGCTTTCCCTGAAGCAACAATCACGTCGTTGTCCTTCCAACACGTAGAATCCCCATCGTTGCCGTTGTTTCTGTTGATGACCACGAGCGGAAGGGGGGAGTAGGCGTGTAGACTCCTGCTTCGGACAGGGTGACGATGGAGGTAAATCAGACAACTGACGTACAAGAAAATGCATCCAATTCCATCTGCGACTCCGTCCAAGTAGTAGCCGAAGGTTCCAATACTCTGAACTCCTTCATCGGACTCCTTCCTTGACCGAGCCTAATCAAAGGGAATTTGAAATAAAATCTAATTGGAATTGGTTGTATTTGATTCAAATACATATTTGATCTTAGCTATATGTTTTCCTGATTGGCCTAAACCATTTTAAGTTCTAGTGCACAAGTTTGCAATTAAATTTACTTACCAAAGTCCCGTCAAAAGCGTCCAAGAAATTTCTCAGAGCAAACAGGCCGACACCAATTCTGCGAATGTTGAGTGAATCATTGTTGACGCAATTGGCGGAAATGAGGGCAACCAAGACGTGAAAATATGTGACGGCATTAGGCGTTATGAAACTGAAGACTGTCTTGAAAGAACCAAGCTCGTAAAGCATGACTGAAATAGGACTGTAAATGTAGAAATCCGGTAGATCCATTAACATATTCTTCACACCAAGTCTGCGGTACGGAGAGAATCGACTCATTAGAGAGCTATTGTTGGAGAAAGACAATGGTAGAAGTCCGCTGCTGTCTTCAACTAGAAGATACATATAAATGTCCCCCAGTACAAAGTAGGCCAGAATGAAGATCAAGAAAAACGTGACACATTTCTTCAGATCCAATGCATTCGTTCTGAGTACAATTCCCGCCATTCTTAATGTGCTGGTTATCGTCAGCCTCACTTCAAGAACAGCTCTCCTCCGAGTTCACTAAAAAATAAAAATATTTAAAGTAGAATTAGAATCCATACTATATGGTCGAGGTTAAAGATCACTCTTTGACTGCCTAATGAAGAGTAAAACGAATGCGACTTCAGCGTGAGCGAGCGGTTTGCGAAGTGTTTTATCAGGTGGTTTTGCCTCATTATAAATAAGACTAAAATCAGTAGAGTTGCCGAGTCCGAACTTCCGAAGGGACAGGGGATTTTGCTGGAATCTAGTTTTGCAGCACGCAGCAGCACTGCACGGTTAAGTTATCACGAGCATGCATTGCCTTGCCTTTCCTTGGTGAGCGATTATTTTAATTTTGAAGGACTTTCAATTTAATCGCGTCTCGCGTGCTCCAATAGCCCGGTTGACTGCACAAACTGCACATGGCTCAATTCAGACAAACTTAAAGCAAGTATTGCTAGGAGGAATTGCGTGCGAAGTGCTAAACTTATTATGTTAATCCAACACAATTATCCAATTGAGGTTTGCGACACACTGAGGCATTACAAAAGGAGAGTTGAGAAGAGAGAGAATGGCTATTGGCTACCAATTCATGCAAGTTTACCAAGGCTTCGAACGTCAAATTCCATCTTTGATAAATTCAATTGGAATGCAGAATCCCTGCCCTACCACTGACCACATTACATAATTCGAATAATTCCATAATCGATGCGGTTACGGTGAGTGTATTATCTGGCATACAAACATACAGCTTGCTGCTTGTAATCTCTTCCTCTTCTGTCAACAAACCACCGACCTGAAATGTCACTCTATCTTAACTAATGCTTCTAGTTAGCGACAAGCTAAAATAACTAAAATTTGATAGCGATAACCACCAGGTTGTTGACATTTGATGAAATTATAGACATTTGGCTACTCATGTTCTGATTCTAGTCCAAAGTCAAAAGCATGTGCTTTCGCTTTCATTTCAACTTGATGCTGATTATAACTATTCCTGAACCGAAACCGATCTGAAGCAATCCATGATTCATCTCATAACCTAACCTGCCTGGGGATTTGTTTTCAAACAACACCAGCCAAAAGAATTACTCTAACTTAACAATCAAGTTTGTAAATGACAGCGCAGTGCAAGCGTGCCAAACTTCACAATTTAGCATCAAAACATTCGGGCTAAGAATTCCTAATTCATAATTTAATTGACAGTTCAATCAAGACTAATTTCGTGTA
>JAQGCM010002265.1:0-11716 GCA_034699705.1 Hymenaphorura dentifera
ACAAATCATACAATGGGCTCATTTGAGTCTACGACGTGCATGCGACGTAATGATCATTTGATCATTTTATTCTCTTTAATTTAATTTTAATTCTAATTTGAGCAAAGCAGAATACCAAATTCACACCTTTACTGTACATAAGCAAGCAATGGCATTCATGCATATCAGTAAGCGTTCACGGATGCCTGCCTACATTGCCATTGCCAGTTGCATTAGCTTTTCTACAAGTTCAAATTAAATGAATTTCGAACATACTAAGCTCGTGCATTTCCCAAAAATGAGTTAATGTACAATAATTCAAATAATATTAGGAGCTGTTGGGAGGCGTCGTAGCGTTATGGCACGACTAGGCCATAATTCATTAATATTCTGATGAAGCAGACTGCACAGCACTGTACTGCAGTCCCTGGCTCTAACATCGTGCGCTATGGTAATTGAGTCTCTCAAATAATCTGTTTACCCAACAGTTTCATTGAATAAACACGAAAACATGTAGTAGCTCCAAGTTTCTAAACCCCCAAAGTTTAATATTCTCCTTGGGTTCAAGATTTATTGGCAATTGAAATTATATTGCATTTTATGTACGTACAAGCAGCATGTATTACATAGGATCCCAGTCCCAGTCCCACCACCACCGAGAGCTTAAAAATGTCACACGCTTTTGTAAACTTCGGACGACGGAGGAGATCATTTCCCTTCCCTGGGAACTAATATTTTAACCAAAAAGGTAGTAAGGTGGGATGGGATGTAAATGAATGACATGATGGTCGGTCAGTCACGATTTTAAGACTTGTCTTATTCTAATCGTTAAATTGTTTGTTTTATCTTAACTGCTATTGTGCAACTGGATAATTCACGTCGAGTTCATGACACCCAAGCTTAAATCGTGCAGTCAATCGCTAAGCACCAAAATTTCAACAACAGGTGTAAAAATATAATATATAAAATGAATTATGCTGCTGGGCTGGGCTGGCTCTGGCTGGCTGGGAAGCTGGGATGTCATGTCACGTGTGTCTCGAAGAATGAAGAAGTTTAGCTGTCATTCGATTTGATATGCAGCCGATAAGAAATGCACTTAAATTGCCGGGGGTTAGGGTCAAGTTCATCCAAACGAGTTTGGATACCTCACACAAATTGTCATTATCGTCTGGTTCACTTGTTTCATGATGATTGGAAGGTTTAAAGGTTTCGAAAAAGGTGACTACGTATTGCACTCACACTCCATTCACTCACTACATCCATGTATGAGCAGCAATCAATCCGTGAGTGTTTAAGAGAAGCTCATGATTACAATTAGCTTCAGATCAAATGAATTTGGAATTGATTCGACTTTCTCTCACCATTTTTTTTTCTCTCTCTTGCTCTTATTCATGTACTTGGTACGTGGTCTTGGACCTCAGACCTCAATATTTCATTTCATTGTTTTCCAAGTGAGAGGTGATCAAACAACTAATGAAAGAATTAGTTTGTAGAACGAATTAAATCTGTGTTTTACACGGGAACGAGCAATAAAATTTAGAAAGAACTGGTACGATATCCAAGCACGATATCCACAGTGTCCATGCCCTTTCGTTTGGGTCGAGGTGATCACCGCAACAAATGCAAAAAAAAAAGCAAGCAATGCAAAGGGTTGGGATAATAAATCCCAGCCCAGTTGACATTTTTATGATCATTTCCTTTAATTATTTGGTCAAGTGAACGATCTGTATGCTTTGTTTTAACCAAATTGCTCTATGATTGCAATTTTCTCAAGTGGTTAGTTTTGCTGAGAGCAAATTAATTAATTACTTTGCAGAGTATTTATTTCACAATTTTCTTCCTTAGTAAGTAGTTTGATGAATGAGTTCAGTGCGCAGTGTGAACTGCGAACGCACTTAGCTACGTTCATTAAACAGCATCTAGTAGTTGTGGAGTGGACTTGGATTTCTTCTTAATGTAAATTTAAAATATTTTGAAAGCTTGAAACCCATAAAATGACATGTCGCACTTTGGAGGGGTTCGTTCACCTATACGGTGATACGGTACGTACATGAAAATCAATTAAAACTGCCAACTGCCAAAGCATTCGTCCGCGTTTCATAAAATCCTTATTGATCTTTAGAGCAGAGCTTGACCCAAGCCGACCCTAATCCTAATCATTACAGCAAAGAATAAGAAGGTAATCTTGGAAACATAAATACGTGCAAATAGCCCAGGAAATGAATTTAATGGCTCATATTTCAAATACATATTTATGTAATTTTAACTTTCTAAACAAATTCGTTCTTGCTATAATTTCTTGAATTAAATTATAAATTATAGGCCACGCTTTTTCTGTGTGTGAGTACAAAAAAATGACCACATCGAAATCCTACGAATGTTTCTATTGCAATAATTGAAATTGAGCTGCGAGTGAAAACGTTTAATAATACATCGGACTTGGATTTTCCATTAAGACCAAAGCCCAGAGGTCACAGGTAATAAAACACGTCAACAATAGCCGCAAACTCTAGGCTACGCCAGGCTACAGTTCAGTGCAATGAAGTTCTGAGCAGACTTGTTGTTGTTATTGTTGTGTGTGATACTGTGAAATACTCCTACTACGTGTACAAATCCAATTCAATGCAATGGTTCACCATGAGAAGAAATCAAATTGCCAGAGCAGAGCAAGCAGCACAGAAATGAGCAAAAAAAAACCTGATCTGAATTTTTCGCCTTGCAATTAAGTTGAAATTGATTCAATTCCATGCTCTAGTATTAAGTCTCTTGTGATTCAACGTAATGTAATGCATTGCAATGAAAGCCTCGTCTCTCGTCGTCTCCATGTGCGAATTCCGAGATATCCCACTTAAAAACAAATGCAAATGCAAGTGGTGCCTGCAAGTAATCCGTACTCACTTCTGCTCTGCTTTGATTTTCAACCAACTCGTGCTCGGCTTTGTGTACCAAAAGTGCAATTTGGACACACATGTGCGAATTACTACTCAGCTCAGCATTGCCTCGCTTCCTTTCCTCATTTCTTTAATTTCAATCAAATTATTTGGGCTCTTTACCAATAAAACTGTGGTAAATTTAATCCATTTCCTTATGGCGTTAATACTACAATTTTCATGTAATTGCAATGCAGTGCTGAATTGATCAAATAATATTTGCTCGTAGTCAAGCTTTTCGGTTTCCTTTTTTGGCAGGATTTCAACAGCATCCTCCTCAGTCCCAGTCCCACTTAGCAATGACATGAAATTTGAACCCAAATTCTTGACGTCAAAATTTGTCGGATAACACAATAGAACAATGAAGGACATGAGTAGTTGATGAATGCCATTACTCTCTTAAAAATCGAAGCTTTTAAATACCGTACTTCAAAAATAAACGCTTAAAATAACGCAATGGGTGTCTTCGACCATTCGACCACTTATTGCCTGAAGATGGATCAATAATCTCTTTTTAAATGGGTTGCGCATCACTGCTGGCGGGCTGAGTGGATGAGGATTATTGATACTCATTGCTATTGCTATTTTAATTTCAAATTGTTTTTCATTTTAAGGCTGCGCAGCATAAAGATAAGAGTAGCAAAAGCTCTTAAGAAGCAAAACTTCCCGCATTCCAATCTCAACTTTTCAATCTCTACAGGGTAGGCCATGACAATTGTGTTTATGATATGACGACGAAGGATTAAGGATGTCCGCAACCCGCAAGTGCCTTGCCTTGTCGGCAAGAATCATCTTGGCATTGTCTTTGGCCCAACATCGCGATATTGCATAATATCCCCAGGATATGGAAATATTACATTACATTACATTTATATTAAATCATTATGACATGACATAAACCCAAATAACTTCTTGTCCCTGGCTGCCCAGGCATCACCAAGAGAATAAAAAAATCTGAGTACACTTTACTCTAGGTCACGGAGTTTAAAGGTAACGGCCAAACTACGGTAAAAATAAGGTAGTTTTCATGAGCACAGGACACACCACACCACACTGTGAGCAGTCAGCAGCCAGCAGTCAGAGTCCCTTGGCCGTCTTCCTCTTGATCGTTTCGTTAGTAATAATAATGAGAAGTCAAAAAGTGTTGAATTATGGGTTGGAGTTATGCCTTGGTGCGTTCACACAACACAACCAAAAACCTATTCAACAATCAAGTGATGAGATGATAAACAGAGATATGCAATTTAAGGACGTCTTGCGAAAAGATAACCAACCGAAGGAGTAAGTAAGTAAGGAATCCGGAATCATTTGGAGAAGAGCCAGCCAAGCCAAGCAGTCACCCCATGCACTTGCAGTTGTAGTTACAACATTAAACTTATCCATAAAATCTTCAAATTCAAAAAACAGAGAGGGATTATTGTAATATAACTCCATCTCATCTTGTAGTATGTAGTTTAACTATTAACGAGCGAAACGTGTACCTACCCCATGTTAAAGACGGAAGAAGAATTGCACAAGTAGGACTAGGACCCATGCCGGAGTGAGCAGAGCATCAGCATAAGTAAATGAGCTAAACATTGCTAAGTGCACTTAATGATAGGATTTTATACTTCTTATTACACGGTGTCGGTGGATTAATCTGAGGTTCATCTCAGGTTTTGCCAACTGCCGCCAAGGTGTGACTACTTTTAATACATGCAAAACTACCAGTATTTGCAAGTCAAGTAGAACTAAAGGAATTCTGAGGCGTTCGGCCAATCATCTCTAGCTGTCCGGTGCTTGAAGCGAGGATGTTACGAAATCATCATAAAATTGAATTCACTCACTCTGCTCATTCGGCGGTCGAGTCACAAAGACTTTGAAGTGCAATTTGGTGGACACCTTAATATAATAGTCGCTGAAAATTATTGGCTGTGACCACCGCCAAGAAGTGATAAAATCGAATGATGAGCATTGACCGGATATTGCGCACTTGGAAGACAGCGTTCGCTTGCCTGTCAAAATATGCATATACTTTATGCTCATTGCTGGTGCAAGAAACAATAAATGTCAAAATCAGTGGGATGCCGATATATCGATGTAGCTCACAAAAATTAGATGTGCTGTGGGATGAGGATCGACCTTATCGTTTGTATCATGTATTGTTTTTTTGGCAGTGAATGTGTTTTTAATCCGGCCAGTTTTTTTGTTTTCAGGTCGACTTACTTCGGAGCAAGGAAATTATTCTTGAGGATAATTACTTGTATTGAGATTACATTCTTTGGAGGATTATCTCATAAAGTGTGAGCCAAGATGCGAGCGAAGATGATGTGTAAAAAGGCAAGCTTTGAGCAGGGCAGAGTTGCAAGTGCAAACCCTACAAATTAACCTGTGCTTGTTGAATGCAAATTTCCCGAGCCGATTTAATGCTAGGTTATAGCTGCTGCAATGATTTTGACCTACAGTTAACCTGACCCAGCTAGCCCATTATCTAGCTGAGGTGGTAACTTGGACTCAAACACTACAACAAACTAAGATTTATTCCTCCACATGTGCTTGTGGAATGCAAAGCAAAAAAACCAATGCTCAATGCTCATATTTTAATAACGAGAAAAATAATAATGCCAGGGATTTCACAACAAAAAATTTACATGTTTCATCCATGGGGCGTGTTTAGCAAGGTGCAAGGCTCATGTCATAATTTTTGTGATGGGATGATTTGCTAGAGTTTTGGGTGAGATTTAGATCTAATCAAAATACAAACAAAAAAATGAACGATCGCATTTTACTATGAAGGCAGCGAGATCGATTTTGTTGTTTGATTAAAGTATTTGATGGATTCAGATTCAAACTCAAATTTATGAGACTTGTAGTACTATGCAGTAGCAAGCATTGAACGATGGAGTGACAGGTTAATGATCAGTTGAGTTTAGTTCGCACACTACGTAGACGTACCAACTTTTTGGAAAGTATCAAAATCATCGCCATCCTTACAGTAAATTATTTACTAGCCCAACTCGTTGATACGATAATTAACCCCTTTAATGTCCTCGAAAGAGAATTTCGAATCGATTCTCATGTAATTATTTGCTGCTACAACTTGGCTTCAACTTCAACCTGCGGACTGACGTAAAAATGATCCAGTTTATCTTAAAACATTTCCGTACATTATCTCTAAGTTTTCAACGGGTTTTTAATTTTGCCAGTTAGGCATGTATGTTGCAACTGCATGTGCATATCTGCGGACAGGTGTAATTTTGATCAGGCAATTGCGATTATTGCAATTGCAATTATAATCAAGGAAATGAATTTTTCAGTAGTCATTGACTTGTGCACTTGCGATTGGTATGGCAAGCTCAAAATTTCCCCACCAAATTTTTTGTTCTCATTCCTATGTACCGTCTTTCCGGTACTAATTAAAACCATGTTGCAAAATTAAAACAATAAGTACGGGAATTGTCGTCAAAATTAAAAGGCCGATCTCAACTCTCTGTCAGTCCCGGACGACGAAACTGCTCCAATTATAAAAATCATTTCACTTTGCTTGTGAATTTGCATCTGATTTGGTGTTTCCTTTGAATTTGAATTTTCTCATAGCAGTAGTAAAGTGACAAAGAGAGAGAGTGTGGAGGATTCGCTGATCAATGAAATGAAATAAACACAACGAGAACAAAAGTTGTCAACTGAAACATAACATTGAATTTTAAAATTCTCTGTGTCACAACAGATTGAAGAAAACGACAGATTGAGCTGATGTACGTACGTACGTACGTAGGCGTTGTTCCTTTACTTGTTTTTAAAACATGCAGACAGACAAAACAGATAATGTGAACAAAACAGTTGACACTTTGTGCATTCGAGAGGAAAAAGTCAAGTCGAGTCGAGATTCGAGAAGAGTACGTATTTAGGAATGAACTCCTTTAAATTAGGACCCATTAGACTTGATTTCATTCCACACCCAAATGTGCCTCTTGCCTTCTTGCACTCACTCCATTTATTTAGTTCATTATCCAAATGATAAAGTGCACAAAAGAGCAAGTAAGTAAAGTAAAGCAAAGCAAACTAACTAAAGGGTTACTAGAAATGTGCATTTTTATCTAACAAATACAAGCACTACTTTCAGCTGCCAGCCAGCTCAACTTCTCTTCCCTTGAGCTTGACTTTGACTCAAAAAGACTCAAAAAAGGAATAAGAAGAAGCAGAAAAAGAAGACGAAGACCCTTTTGCTAAAAAGATTCAGTGCGTAAATAATAATGCAATGAGTTGCACTGCCACTGTCACTGCCTTGTATTGCAATGTTAGAGATGTGATTTGATTTGAGTCGTGACTTTCAGTGTATCTTCGACATCACTAACTCTTTCCTCCATGAATTCTATTGCAATTCTCAAAAAGAAAATACAACACATGAATTCATTCAAAGTCAAATCCAATCGCAATGGGCAATGCCAAAGCCAAAGCTTTTCCATTCAACTTTACAAGAATGCAATACAATTGCATTAAATCTGCAAACTTGCAATTTTTTTTTACTAAAAGAAGAATTGCAATTGCATTTGCAGCTGCAGTGCAGTTCTTGTAAGTTGTAAGGATTAAAGTTGTAAAGTCGACCAAAGCCGGCATCCAGGTTTGCTGCTTTTGATTCTTCAACATTTAAGCTGTTCGGGTTCGATATGCTCCATCGACCCTTATAAAATATCAACAAAAAAAACCTTGAGCTCTTAAACTGCCTGACACTTACTTGAGAATGCAATCATGCAGACTTAATTAGCAGCAATCATATGGATATTGAAATTGCATTGTAATTTGCAATCATGTGCCTTGCTGTGCCGTACGGGCACAATCCATCTTTTGTTGTGTCATTCTCTTGTCAAAAATATGTTTAAATTCTCAATCATTTTTTTTTCGCACAGTGCAAAATTTTTAATAATGTTCGTACTTAAAATGCAAATAATGTGTGCAAAAATGCTAAGATCTTATGATCGGTAGTGAACACCGCCTTGCACTGCACTCGTTCTTGTTGAGGTCGCATCGCAATAAAGGTTTTAGACGAAAGCTCGAATAATTCAATTGTACTATAATTCATTCTACAACAATCGAGATAACCTAAATTTCGTTAACGAGAAGAAGGAGGTTTAAGGTGCTGGGCTGAGCTGATGCATGCTTGGCTCGGGCCTGGCCTTCCTTTCCATTCCAAACAGAAATGTGAAGAAGATTCGTGAAGATGCTGCTACTGGTGGAGCTGCTGCATTGCATTCATTTCAATTAGCGCGTGAAAACAATGTCTTTATTTTTTATATCTGGGCCACAAGATCCTTCTTAGGTCAACCAATACTATAATTAACAAGTTCACACAATGCGGCTCAAAACAAGATTTATAGTAATTTTCTTTGAGATGCTTCCTTGAGTAAATACGGCCTGTTAAATTTTGTTTTACCGCTACGACAATTAAGGACAATACACCGCGGACAAGGACAATTGTATTTTTCTTAGATTTTCAACAATGCAATGGAATGTTCTTATTACAAGAAGAGCCTACTTAATCAAAATTCGAATTCAAACCCAAAGTTTAGCCATTCAGCATTCAGCTGCTGCAAATTGTTACAAAATTCCCAATTGGGTTCTTGTTCGGAAAAGCACCATTGTGTGTGTCAATCGGTGAGTTTAAATGACAGAATGATTTTGATTGTTTCTGTTTCTGCCAACAATATAATTCTATTTAAGAAAGTTCTGGCCGTCGTCCCTCCTAAACAATGTTCATTGAATTTGATAATTTTTGAATGACAAGGAGTTGAGACTGTATATAACTAAAGTGGTTTTTTAAACTTGTGGAACAAGTGCAAGCTCATGTCCACCTGTTGCACTTGGAATTGATGCACGCAAGCCTTGTCTTGCTTTTACCTCCGTTTTCATAAAAATACAACCAAAAAATGATTGAATTCATTTAGAATTTTCACTTTAGCTCTCGATGCAATTTTCAATACAATTGCATTGTAATTTACTAATGGTCATTACAACAACCATGGCTCAGCAAGGGACACTAACTTACTATACTGCAGCTATTGAAAGAAATAAAGCAAGTGTCCATTGAATTCATTCAATTCAGAAGCCAACCCAAGCCTAAGCCAAGCCAGTAAAGTACATCTGTTGTCTTTTTACCAACTGTCACCTGCTCTGCTCTTCATTTTGTAGCAAATTCATTCCTCAGGAATGAATCAAAAGCAATGAGCTTTAAAAAGCTTGCTTGCATTCTGCTGTCATTGCCACCAATCGCACTCTTTAAACTTGGTTCCTAGCAGCCATTCCATACTTTGCTGCACATTTGTCATTTATATTTTTTTAATGTTCGGTGCTCGAAACATTTACATGCAAGTTGTGTAAAGTTTAGAACGTGTTAAGCGCAGTGCAGTGCTGTGCTATGTAGTAGTAGAAAAGAGAAACATCGTTTCGTTCGTTTGATTCTGATTCTGATTCTACCATAAGTCTGAGTCTATTCTAGCAGCAACATTTTGCTCAGTCAGCAAATTATTATGCTTGTCAGATGAGCCCAGTCTCTATTCAAAAGGTGCAATCGTGTCTAATGCACTTTCTTCGTGTCCTCCTCTTCTTCTTTCTCACTTCTGCATACTACACAGCAAATGCGAGTAATTGTTGCATTGTTGTCCCTAGCAATGCAATGTAATGTAATGCAAGGGATTCTGCTACTCGTCCTCATCCCCACTCTTGTTTTGTTACAATGTTACGGACAGTAGTCCTCGAGAATGCTACAAATACTTCTGCACTCTACTCGTGTCGAGGACTAAAGTGTAATATGAATAGGAGCACTTTGTTTAAGTCTAATTTGAATCCTAACATTGAACTCTACTGCTGATTTGTCACAGCCAATTGTCATGCTCTGCATTGTTTATCATCATCTCGTTTGGCTTAAAAAAGACAGAAATTGTCAAACGCCTTGGCTTGAACAAGACAAAGTTTGTCTTGTGACAATTTTTTTCCTGTTCTTCCTAATTTTCTAGGGAAAGTGCGAATTCTTCCCTCTCTTTTTGTTATTTAAATTTGCTCAGATGAAACTTTCAAATGATTCATTTACCTTCGAGTCTTTTGATTGAAGAAAAGTTGCAATGCCGTCACGAACCCTATTCTTGACGCCTCGAATGGTTCCCTTGTCACTCATGATTTGAGTGGGCCCTTCACGATGACTCCTGGCAAAGATATCCTTGTAGCCGACAAAATTACTCAAAGAATCTGAACTCTCCGAATTTGTTGACACGTCATTCGTCACACCCCCGTTGCACTCTGTGATTTCATTCAAATGAAATGATCTCTCATCAACAATTATATTTGCCACGTATCTTTCCGGCAATGCTACTTCTGGAGTAATTTTCTCTTCGGCCAGGCATTCAGTAGTGGACGTTAGGGAAACAGATGAAGAATCACCGGCGTCAATCAGACGAAAACGATTCGGTCTTTTCGGTTGCTCATAAGTTTGTTTCAATTTAAAAATGACAGGGTTGTGTGAATTCGCCGTGTGTGTTTGGCGGAGTGGAGCCGAGCTGTGCCCCTTGGGTTTTCCCAATCTTGGCTTTCCTTGAGAAAAGCAATGCATTAGACTTTGATTCACACTGCTCTTCAAAGATGCAAAATCCATTGGAATTTCAGGGCGATCCAAAATCGTTTGCTTTTCTTTTCCAGCCCCGGACTTCCTGCTTCCCAAATTCATGTTCCCAAGACTAAAAATCGAGGGTGGGCCAAGTTCTAAAATTTCTCGCATTGCAAATTGTGCTGCAGAACAAGTTGGAGCCATGGTCTGAATTCCTCTAATCGACGATGGTCTGGAATGATATTCGGCCGAAGACACGTCAGACTCCGTATCACTTTCACTCGTTTCGCTCCCGAATCGTGCCCCACCGCCAACGTTATTGTTGCGCGGCAATGGCGGCGGCGTCATTTCAGAGCGCGGCGAAGATTGACCGCTGCTATTCAGAGGAGACTCTTGTCCACATCTAATAAGATTTTGCTGGTGTTGATGATGAGTTTGGTGCTGCTGGTGTTTTTTGCCAGCAGCAACATCAATTCTAACCGGAGTGTTAAACATTCGTTCTTCCCCAATCTGAATTTTGATGACATAATTGGACTGACCCTGACGCTCAGTTGACGGAGAGCGTCTCGGGCTAGACAGCGAAGACGATGAGCTTGAAATCGAGGTCATGCTGGAAAGGTCAGAGCCAGAGTCGACATAAATGACTGCTCGTTCAGTGACGGATGACATTGTTGTTATTGTTGGCTCCTTTTGAAATGGTTCTCCAAATCTCAATCTACTTTCTACCAGTCGAGCGAGGAGCAGACAGGTGTGAACAAACGCGTTTGTATTTTGCACGCAATTAGTGTGCAGTGGAGTCGGTTGAATGAATTAAATTATTTGTAATTAGCAGGAAAAGTAAAGTAGGAAATGGAAGCTCTGCTAAACGTTCTAATGTAAAAAGAACGACGCTATGCGGTGCGGTGTGGGGGACGCAAGTGGTGGTGAGTGGTTTAAAGAATTACACTTTGCAATTGCAATTGCAAGTTCAACACTCGTTCCAGTAGGGAAAACAATCAACCAAGTTTCAATTGAATTTTGTCTTCTTCTTTGACTAACTCGTCGTTTTACAAATAGTCACAAATAACTTAGAAAAGTTTGCTTTTTTTGTCTGAAGACTCCTCAATAATGGTGGTGGTGTGGTGTGGTTGCTGATCATTCCTCGGTCCGCTTCCTCTTTTAGTTGCTGTTGTTGTTGTCGTCGTCGTTGTGCAGTTTGGAGAGACTGACGTTGTTGTATTTGTTCAAACGGTGA
>JAQGCM010002266.1:0-11712 GCA_034699705.1 Hymenaphorura dentifera
TACAGCAAAGAATCAGATCAGATTGAAGTGTTCAATAGAAGAGATTGCATTTGAAGTGCAGAATACAAATTAACGTAACAAATATACTTACGTACTTTATTCAAAATTAAATTTAGGAGAATACGCCAACACAATTCACAAGTACTTTGTACTTGTGAATAATTTTTATTTATTTGAAAAGACAATATGTCGAACCTAATTGGAACCTCAAATTCTAGAAAATTATGCTTTGATTCATATCAATTATTAATTTGTACTTGAATTGGATATGCAATACTGACGCGATACTTTCTTTAAAATTCAACTTTCATCGCCTACAGCAAAAGGGCAATGAATCGAAGGATAGTTGAAAGCACAAATTGAGCAAAACCGACTTCACGAGGAAAGCACGCCTAAATAATGTGCAACGCCTAAGGATCCCACTTCCGATCCTCAAACATGAGCAAATTAACAGTTCACTTGCACTTTGTACTCTGCCCCAAAAACTAATTAAACCATTTTCTCTCAAATATTATTCTAGTCTCTATTTTCTAAGTACAAATTATTGCAAGAGGATGCCGCAAGATATACGTGTACACCTTTTTCCTGTAAACACAAACAGGTAGAGAATACATGATGCAAATACAATGCATTTGAATTGAAAGCTACAGACAACTTTGTGTAGAAAATTGGAACAAGTCCCACCTAGTTAGGAAAACAAAGGCTCAACTCACATCTCATCTCCCGAGTCCCGAGGTGTCTGCTGAACATTTCGATTTGTAGAATTTCACACACCAACACTGTGCTCAGAATTTAATTAAGTCTTAAGAAAGTAAGCAATAATTAAACGGCAACGCACAAAATAATATGGTAGAAGTGTATGTGTGATTCCTAACATGACGAAGAAGACTGAAGACTTGGAACTGGCACTGGGCACTCGGCTTTGTAGACTCTAGAGAACAAATAAAAGTAGTAAGACTTGAGCTCTCATTCCAAATCGTACGTACCCGGTGCAACTAGCAAGTAGCAAGTAATGTAAAACTACAACAAGTGTGAAAGTGAAGTGCGAATCGAAATTAAATATGCAAAGACGTTTTAAAACAAAAGTTTTGGCCCTTGGTTTTTGTTTGTTTGTCTTTACTAGTAGACTAACTAAAGAAGAGGAGAAAACTCGGGAAACATTTGCAGAATTCCTCTACTTTCTTTCCTTTACTTTCTCAGTATTTTCTCCACTTTCTCTGGAATTACGAAGCATCCATTGCATGGCACGACGGCACTGTACACAATTTGGAATGAAAATTTCTCCAAGCCTAGCAAAACACACAGAGTGAGATGTGAGAGACACGGTGTGAGGAGAGTATTATTTGATACCTGGTGGAATTAAATATAAATCCTCCACTTCGTCCTTCCTTTTTAATTACGTTTTCGCTTTTCTCCTTCCTTTGCTTTGCTCTCCACCACCAGCCAGCCAACAACCAATACCAACTTCACATGTGGAGAAAGTTCACGTAAATCCTCAGAAATGAAAATGAGAGACGAGATTTGGTTCATAAATTGGTAACTGTAGGGAGAATCTAATGAAGAAAAAAGAAATTGCATTTCAGACGCGTACTATTCCTAACGCTCCGTCTGGTAGTACGGATTAAGCTGAGCGAACAATGACATAATCCACGGATCTTTGGATTGAGCAAACCCCCAAAAAACTACTAAGGCAAGAAAATGAAGAGGCTATTTATATATTGTTTATACCTATTGAATTGTACATTTCAAAGGTATTTTGTAAAGTCTTAAATGGACATTTGAGAAAAAAGAGAGTCGTCGGCTCGTCGTCGTCCAGATCGATTGCCGCCAGGGTTGGTCTAGTCTTTGTGTTTCTGTTTGCGTTTACTCGACCAAAAATCCACCTTTGAGCAATTCGTCGCAATCCTTCGCAATTTGATGGCCAATGTTGTCCAAATCATCCTCGAGGTTATTGCCGCCCGGTACTGCTACTGGCCAAAGTCCTTGTTGGATTGTGGATGACCATTCGGGAACAGGGACAACGTCAGGTTCTGATGGATACATTTTTGTCGCTTTGTCCATTTCTTTCATCTCAGCTTCTGACATTTGCTTTTCTTTTGTTTTCTGACATTCTGGCATTTTCTTTTCCTTTGTTTTCTTACGTTCTGGCATTTTCTTTTCTTTTGCTGTCTGACATTCTGACATTTCCTTTTCGGGCTCAACATTTGCATCTTCACCGTCGGATACGGTCAGGTCAATTAATTCGATATCCGAAAGATTCAAATTGTTGTTTGCTTTTTGACTCGGACCAGCAACTTCGGGCTGAGGAATTGTTTGCTCGGTTGGAGCTGGGGTTGTAAGAAGGCCTCGTAAAATCGGACAACCGTTCTTCTGCTCTTTGGCAATTTTGGCATCTCTCTGATCTTTTAAAAGAAATTCGAAGGCTGCCAATTCGAATGCGCATAAATCACTTCCAGGCTCCCAGGTTTCAGTGTTGGAAATTCTGTTTGAGAGGATATATTAAAATTTTTGAACACAAAATGGTTGGAGTCTACCGTGTTAATTACGAGTTTATTTTCTCAGATTTAGCTATCGAAAGTCACGAAATAAATTGTTCAACTTACTTTCCTTCTCGCTCCACCAAATAGTAAGCTTTACGTTTGCCTGGAGCCTTAATCTCAAACCCTCTGCCTAGGATTCTGATTAATCGACCTTTCGGTTCAATTGGCGTTGACCCTTCGTTTTTTGCAGACGAGTGGGCCATTGCTGCTTGTGCAGAACTTTTCTGAAGGGATAAGAATGAAAAAAATTAAACGATAACTTTATTCCAAAATGCAATAAATCGGATTTTGGATCAAATCTAGAGCTGATAATACTAGTGAAAGTGAGAAGCACAAATCAGAATTTGCAACTCGTGCTCGCCATATTCAGCATTTCTAAATTCGTAGGAAATAGTTAAACACATTTATCTCAGCTACATTTTTCAGAAATATCGATGGGCAAACAAAAAACATTCGTAAGCATTTAAAGAACCCAGTGGATATAAAATGCAAGTGAACCCTTTAGGTCATGTACTTTGCAATAATTCTACCACAGAAAAATTAAATTTCTTACCTTCAATTATTTGTTGCAATATTTAAAAATTTGGTTAGTAGGTTTGGATTCCTTCAGAAATAATTCAACTGAGCTCAAAAAGTCAAAAAGTTGACCGTAGTTCTCCACATCCAAAATCACAATAAATGAAAATTGTACCGAACTTGATTATTTATTTCCTAACATTAAGCGATTACGAATGAATACAAAACGTTTTTAATTTTATTTGGTAATAATACGAAAGATTTTAAAAGTACTCGAAAGGGCCGAGGTAGCCTTAGGCCTAGGCCTTCCGCTATCTGAGCATTCCAGGGGCTAACATTTCTGGTTCTCAACATAACTTGGAGAAGACGTCACGTTTTGTAACTTTTCAACAATCAGCCAAAAAATATTCGCAGCTTTCACAATATTACAACATCTGGCCAATAAGACTGCATTTTCAATCATCCGAATTACGACTTGGGATTTTCTGCGTACACAGCATCTTGGTTATACCAGCAATAGCAATTTATTTGTTTTTTTAAATAACGCACGCATAAAAAATCAACGAATTAAATAAGATTATAAAATTAAGCACAATCGACAACTTAACTCAAAAATTCGTTAATGTTAAAAATTGTGGTCACAAATTCGTTCAATAAAATTGACCTAATTATGCCGCTGCATTTGTCAAATTTAAGTATGCCATGCCATGCAAATATCAGTGCAAGAATGCTGGAACTGTAGCTCATTTGAAACATTTCATTTCATTTTTCTGAAATCGATTTAGAATTACAAGAATGTCTTTACGGTACTCATAGTCGTAACAAGTCGTAACTGCTTTCACACCATCGAACGTGTTCAAGAATGCGATTATC
This sequence comes from Hymenaphorura dentifera, assembly GCA_034699705.1. Lineage (NCBI taxonomy): Eukaryota > Metazoa > Arthropoda > Collembola > Poduromorpha > Onychiuridae > Hymenaphorura > Hymenaphorura dentifera. The sequence continues at coordinate 3,930 of JAQGCM010002266.1, forward strand.
TTGTACAATAATTCCATTAGAATGAGTTCCAAGAACCCAATCGTGTTTTTATTCGCAACTTGATTTCAAGAGCTGAAACCCCAAACAACTCAATATTTCATTTCTGTATCAATTTTGAAAATGTACTTAAGTGAGCAGTCAGTACAGTAGTGGACGGAAAAACATTTTTAATTTTGTATGCTGTAGGTCCCAACGAGATTCCAGCAATAAAGCAAGGCTTTCTCAACTTTATAACTGTTTGAACAAAGGAGTTTCTGTTTGGATTTTCACCTCGACCTGACATGTCATTTTGCAAGGTTCATAAACTAACATATCGTTCAACGCGATCGCGGGATTTCAGAAGTTGCAAAGTTTGCTTTGGCATTGGATTGAGGAACCTTGGCAGAAATCATAAGCTGGACTACGCATCGCTTTTGGCCCAAAAATCGGAACTTATTGATTCGCTATATTATTATTAAATACCCGATCCGATTCAAGATTTTATCTGTCACAACACATTATTTTCATTCTCGGATTACCACGATCATTTTCATAAATGATTGTAGGACTTATAAAATATTGTGTCAATCGAATGAAAACTGGTGTCTGCATGATGTTGAATGCTGATAATGGCACCGAATTCTTATTATTAATTTGCAAAACAGGAACAAGGACGAACGAAAGTCAAGCCATCATTTCAGTTTCAATTGCAGCGAGTCATGCAGACAACTGGTGAAAACGCACTTTAAACTGAAACGATTTTGGGTTTTTTGAGAGAACAATTACGAGAAATCAATGTTTAAATAAATCCGAAATATAGCTTTTAGCTTTTCAGAGAACAAGAGAAATCAATTCTTAAATAATTCTGAAGTATACTTGTTGTACAACTATACTTCTGAATTATTTAAGCATTGATTTCTCTTGTTCTCTCAAAAATCCTGATTCAGTTCAGTTGAAGTGAGCTCTCACGACTGTACTACTTGAACAAAGTATTCCTTTTGAAAATAAAGTGTTCCTCAATCTAAACGAAATCTTTATTTATTGGTGCTATAATAGTTGTGCGTGCAATTCCCAGTCGAATTTTCGGAACCTTGGACTAACATAATCTATAACTTCAAAATCAATTAATCAAACGAAACAATCGTTTTAAAAATGTTATCCACTTTGAGTTTCAAATTGTACAGACTGTTCTACAAAATTGCCGGAAAACTTTATCTTGCACCGTACATTTGGGACGACGTTGAAAATACTATAAGAAATCCGAATTCGATAGTCCACTTTTGTAAATTTTTAGCTATAGCTGCACTTATGTGGATCAAAGTTATATTTCTAACAATTCGCTTCATTCAATCCTGCACGTATTTGGATGTGACTGTCTCCGAAATTGTTTTACATTTCTTTCTGTGGATGCTCATGGATTTGAGTGCAGTTTATTTGATCACTTTTATGATCAACATTGACATGTTTCCAACCAGCTTCAAGAGAATCGTCGTATTTAATCGCAATGCGAAAGGTGCAATAATCAAAACCTTGATTTCAACATAGTAGTGTATTTTGCACAATTTTACAATTCTCCGTCACATTTTTTTTTGCTAGAAAAATACCTTCAACATTTACGGGATCAGCCGATGCTAAAATTTGATGGGTTGGAAGGTCTGATTCTGAACGTTTATGGAATGGTTGTTGGAAATGCTTTTACAGTTGCTGCACTTTTCTGGGAATCACCAAAAAGTCCACAATTCTTTTATTCCATACTTTATCCTTATTTGCCAGCTAACAATATTTTCATACTAATCGGCTTCGGTCTCTTGGAAGGCTACATTATGGCAATTACTTGGACGACAATCTTCTACAATTCCATGACTTGGTTGAATCATATAAGAACCTTGAATTTTTGGCTAAAAGAATTGGAGTAAGGCTAATGTTTTAAGATTTTGAATTGAAAACCAGAAGAAGTCTAAATTGTGCTGTTAAATTTTCCAGTTTGGTTGCGGATAACTATGTAAGCGAACCGACGTCTACTCTTCGAAATCCAGAGGAAATCCGAACCGTGTATCGCCAGTTACAATTGCTGACAACAGAGTTGAACAACTGTCACTCATTCATGACTTCTGGGCATAAAGTCCCAGCATTTTTGTCGCATTTAGGCTCAAATTATGGTACAATTCGATTTTACTCAATCATGCCTTTCCAGACTTGGCTGAGCTGTCCAATTCTTTCAGTTTGTGGTTCTGTAATTTTGGTTGCAATTCAGAAAAAATTGGCGTTAATATTTATCGTGTCTGAAGGGACGATTCAGTCTTGGTGGAAAGTATGCTATGGGAATGGAGCAGAATCCAAGTTGATGAAAAAATTTGTAAAATCAGCACCTCCTGTAAGAATTGCTGCAGGGACGTTCTATTATTTTAAAAGAACGACTATGGTCACGTTTTTCTTCACACTCGCTAACTATACTATTTCGCTTTTGATGGAGTTTAGAATTTAGAGAATATGGGAGCAGCAACAATGTGAACACAATGTTTCACAAGTCACAGAAAATTAACTAACTGTATTAGTAATCATTAATTGCTTTTTATTGTGCTGCATAGCAGTAGTTTCATTTGCATAGACTTTACATTAAGTTTTGGAAATAGGAAATTTAATTAGTTGTGCGTTACATCTCAGAATTATGTACGAAGTGTACAATAAAAATCACAAATCACCGAGAAAAATGTTTCAGAAATCATAATTAGTTTGATTTTTCTGGCACCTGAAATGCTGAATAATCGAATTGAGCTGACTTAGCAATTTGCAGCAACGGATTTGGCTGCGAATATTTCAATCCAGTAACCATCTGGATCTTTGATGAATGCCAACCCTGACATTTTACCCTCATTTGGTTTTTTAATGAATTGAACGTCCATCTGTTCAAAACGTTTGCAAGCAGCGTCTACGTCAGGCACAAGAATTCCAATGTGTCCGTAGCCAATTGAATCCTTATTCCCGATATTATATGCAAAATCCGGTTGGCATTCAGTTCCCCAGTTGCTGCAATATCAAAATTGAAAACTAATTACAAACATTTCAATCAGAAGAGGAAATACAAAATTTCAATAACTTCTTACTGGGTAAGTTCAAGAGTGGCCTTCCTTGACATTGCCCAAACTGCTCTTTCTTTTTCGTCTTTTGGAATGCTGCTTCTTGGCTCATAGCCCATGAAAAAAATGGAAAACTTCATCTCAGGGAAGTCAAGTTTCTTCAGCAGTGTCATGCCAAGGACTTGCGAGTAAAACTCAAGGGACTTTCGTGGATCCTTGACGCGGTACATCGTTTGTTGGAATAAGAAATCCTGAAAAAAAATACAATTTATTAAAATATCCCAATTAATTCAACAAACATTTACTTTGATTCTTGCCAAGGTGAAAGTTATTCAACCCCTGACCAAGAAATTGTCTAAGCTTGCATAAACTACTTTACACACGTACGCTCGTGCATTAATAGGCTAATTCCGCATAAATTAAAACCTTGCATTTAGTGAAGTTTGAGAAATTCGAGAGTTAAAATCAGCTATTTATTTCTAAGCCTAACTGTGACTGACCTCAGTAGCTGCATCAGGTTTCTGCCCACAAATCCGATTTGCTTCCTCATTGCTCAAAGGTGCGCTGTCCCCCATTGTGTCGCAAAGTTGTAATTTTAATTTCGTTTGCAGATTTAATTCCAAAATTTCAATTTTATTAAAAAAACTGTAAAATTGAGTAGCTGAGCAGACAGCAGAGAGCACAGATTCGGTAATCAAATCTCAGTACATTAATCTTCCATGCATGATACGACCCACTGCACTGCACTGCACTGCACTGCATTGAATTGAGAAAATTGAAAAAATATTTTGAAGTGGATTTGCCGGCGCTCGACTCCACTAGTGGGAAAACTCAAAGCTCGGAATCGTTTGAAGTTTGTGGAAAAAATCAAAATCCAGTCCAGTTTGGAAAAATATTTTACAGTTGTTTTGAACTTTTTAATCAGTGATCTACATTCTCACCCTAAGAAGGGGCTTCTGGTTCAGCCATGTTTTATCATGTAAGTCTTTCTTTATAATGTAAATGACATTGCAGCTGAAATCTGCAATGCTGCAAAACTGCTTTGATCGGTTTAACTTCAACTTGTTCAACCGATTGATTTTTAGGATTTGGTTGTATAGTTATGGAAGAAATTATAGTTAATCAATGATATTTTATGCATTTGTGTAGATTGAAATGAACCATGAAGTCTTACTTCATCCCCAGTATTTTGGCCCAAAGCTCATGGAGACCGTGAAGCAGAAATTATTCACAGAAGTGGAAGGGACTTGCACAGGGAAGTATGGTTTTGTCATCGCGGTCACGTCAATTGAGAAGATTGGGTCAGGAACCATTTTGCCTGGCCAAGGTTTCGTCGTTTATCCACTAAAATACAAGGCAATCGTCTTTAGACCTTTCAAGGGAGAAGTCGTCGACGCCGTTGTAACTCAAGTCAACAAAGTTGGCATGTTTGCTGAAATTGGACCATTGTCATGCTTCATATCACATCACGTCAGTTTTTGCTTAGTCTTGTCCAAAATTTGGTATTCATCTTAGGCATTGTGCATATTTTAATCGGCGAAATCTATTTCAAATTCAAATTGCAGTCAATTCCATCTGAGATGGAATTTGATCCGTCTGGTCAACCACCTTGTTACAAATCTCGTGATGAAGACATTGTTATAAAGCAAGATGATGAGATACGTTTAAAAATCGTCGGGACTAGAGTTGATGCGTCTGGAATAGTAAGTCAAATGAAGCATTTTTGGAGTTGACGATTTTCGTTGCGAAAATGAAAATGTTTTAACGGCAAGTCTTTTTTTTCATATTAATTTCCAGTTTGCGATTGGAACGCTCATGGATGATTTCCTGGGACTAATTTCTAATTGATCTCATGTTTTTGAAATGGAAAGCCAACTACTAGTATTTAGGCAATATTGTATAATTTATTGATTTTATTTGTGCTTGTACTGAACCGACCAGCGATTGATATAAACAAATTTTCTACAAGGTCTACATTAACAACGCATAATATATTCTCATTTATTGCTATCAAAGCGGTTCATCATTACGGCTACTACGGCATCATTACAATTTCCAACAGGGAAATTGTGTTGTAAGCTTTACTTTTTTACCTTATATTACGAAACAATATAAATGGGAAAACGAATTTTGGGACTTCACATTTATGTTGATTTTTCAGAGCAAGCTGGTCAAAATCAACAAAAACGTTTTTTTTGCGTATTTGTTTCACAGATTTGTATGTTCGGGTATTTTAACATTACGAGTATTACGGATCACTCCTGGTCTTTTAAGCGCTACGTAGTCTAAGTTCTTTTCGACTTCAACACCGGTCAATCGTGCCATCAACAATCGCTTAAGTACCAATAATTCACACACCGTAAAATAGCCTCGATATCTTGCCGTTGCTGGAACATCTGACGGAGTGATGATTGCCTTACATTCGTTTGGAACTTCACGCCAAAGAATCTCAAGACCACTCGGGTAAAGCGGTGGTTCCCCTGACCCGAGCCATCGGGGTCTTAATTGTGAATTTCCAATGCGACGTTGGCTTGGTGGTTCTGGAGGAAAACTTGGATAATCTGGAAGTGGAACTTCGTATGGAACTGGAACCGGAATATTTGGCGCAGGTAAGGGCGGGGGCGAGGGGGACATGGCTGGCTCTGGAGTCACTGAAAATTGTGGAGAGGATGACGACGTCGACGTCTGTGACGGTTGGACAAAGCGTTGCTGCTGAGATAACCACATGTTGTAGAAGTGCTCTTGATCGTGAAATTGATTGTCCATTTCGTCAATTAATCTGTCAAAATTACGAGAGAGAAAACTCGTCACTGATCAATCTGAACTAAAAGCTCTAGCCAATCAGCATAAAATTATCGTAAATTAAAGACGGTGACGGTGCAATTCTTGCAATTATTCCAATTCCAACTCAATTTACAATTTTGCAATGACTTACTTGGTTTGGCTGAAGAAGAGGAGAGATTGAATTCTAATTCGGCAGGAGGTCTATGACTATGACTTCGGTCCAGGATGAGCCCACACTGTTTGCAGATGATTCCAGATTCAGCAGTGACTGTCCAGTCAAAAATTTCGTCCAAGTCCAGTCCAGAACCTAACCTAGCCAGACTACAATCTCTCCTTCCTGCCGAGGACAACAATTAATCAAACTTTCTTGAACCTGATCGCGATCGCCTACCTTTCAACAATTGACAGTCACAGTACAGGACAGGAGCACTTACTTCAAGGGCCATTCACCTGCGACCTGCCTGCCTCCTGCCTGCAGTGAAGTCTGGTGGACTCTGGATGGAGTGTAACAATTAATACGTAGGAAAGGTAGGACAGATTGAGATAATCGAGAATCGAGTAGAATCCAAGTAAGTGCAGCCCTTGAGCCTTTCTTGCATAATGCATTTGCAGCGTTAAGGGCATATTGCATTGCATTGCAGCAGAAGCAGAGTGCACTTCATCTGCATTCCTGGAATTCCAGCAGGGCCCTTATCGTTTTTCGTAACCATTACAATCACTCACACTCACAACGTAGAAGAAGCGTGCAACTGCAACACACCACTCGCACTCCAAAACTGCGTTATTACGTTATTTTTCAGAAATAAAAGTATAGCTCTTACTGCGTGTTTGAGTGGCAGGATGGCTCTCAAAAAGTGTCGAACATACGTTTTGAAGGAGTTGAAGTGCACGTGCACACATCACACTGCTGCACTGGTGACTGGAGACTGGATTCACTGGGCATTAATCCCAATTCCCAAATCTTAAACAAAAACTTACTAAACGTCGATTATTGAACTGGAGTTTTCTTGTCTCAATCAGCACTCAGCAGTGTCAGCAGTCAGTCATCAGTTCGTGAGTTAACGACTGAATTCTCTTTTCATAAAAGTGGAGGTCATTTCATTATTAGTGACCACGGATTACATCAAGAACGAAATGGAGGAGGTCATCGCCTTAATCGGCTACAATCACAGTGACTCGGAGGTATTCGTAGATATTGACAATCAAATGGACATTGACATTAACGAGATTGACGACAACAACAATGAGGTCATAGCGAATAGCCGTGCAGTCACACGAATTCATAATCCGGATCCGCAGATCGGCTACCTCACCCTTGAACTGGTATGAATATAGTCATTTATTATTTTGAATTTGAAATATTTAATCATATCGAAATCGTGTCACATAACATAATGTGATCGTAAGGAAGGGGAGTTTATGACGAGTATGAAATTTCCTTGCAGCCAATCACCGAAGATATCTCTGGAAGAGAGCTGGATTTAATTCATGGGGTCTCGCGATCGCCGGACGAATACGATCTTCTGGTTTTATGCAAATTCAAAGACAGTGACCAAACGCATATTGTTCGTTCTGCTCTTATCAAAGTTCGATTTGAACAAGAATTGATTGCGTACTATGAGGAAATCTTGAAGCGCGGTCTACAAGAGAGGAAGATCAAGCCTCGGGTTACAAGAATCTTGCATCCGACAGGCCGCATAATTTTTTGCGATATGGTAAGTCTGATTTTGCATTTTTTTGAGTTTTGAATTCTCAATTTCAAAACAGTGCCAGAAAATATGGTTTGGTTTAGTGATGTTGTATTTACTATTCTGCAGCCTCTTTACGAAGACTTGGACGGGAAGAAACTCGACAAGATTAGTGGAATAATGCAATCTCCAGACCTAGGGATACTGCTCATTTGCACGTTTTGTGGAAGTTCTGAAGTTCGTATAGTTTGTTCT